>CM070029.1:4022943-4115443 GCA_036247105.1 Cirrhinus mrigala | reverse complement strand
GATAATTTACAGCTTTTGTTTTATTTTTTTATTTTTTTACTTTACTTTTTATTTTATTTTATTTATTTCCAGCATAAGAGGTGAGATCATTTACAACCAGTCACTGATTAGCACAAAATAAATGCATTTATTTCAACCCTGTTATTTTATTGAATTATTTTATTAATTTTTTTTGTTTTCTGGCACAATGAGTGAGAATTTACAGCCAATCAGTAATTCACACAAAAGGAACATGTTTATTTCAACCCTGTTTATTTTTTTCATTATTTTATTTTATTTTATTTCCAGCACAATAAGTGGGATAATTTACAGCTGTTTTGTAATTATCACAAAATGGACACATTTATTTCAACCCTGTTATTTTATTTTATTTTATTTTATTTTATTTTATTTTATTTCCAGCACAATTAATGGGGAATTTTACAGCTAGGTTTTAATTAGCACAAAATTAATGCATTTATTTCAACCCTGTTATTTTTTATTTTATTGTTACTTTTTATTTATTTATTTATTTTTTTTACTTTATTTTAACTTAAATTTTTTATATATTTAATTCTAGCATAATACATTACAGCTAAATTACAGCTAGTTGCTAATTAGCACAAAATGAATCTATTTATTTTGTTTTATTTTATTTTATTTTTTTACTTTACTTTTTATTTTATTTATTTCTAGCATAAAAGGTGAGATCATTTATAGCTAGTCATTAATTAGCACAAAATAAATGCATTTATTTCAAACCTGCTATTTTATTTAATTATTTTAATAATTATTTTTCTGGCACAATGAGTGAGAATTTACAGCCAATCAGTAATTCGCACAAAATGAACGTATTTATTTTTTATTATTTTATTTTATAATTGAATTGAATTTAATTTAATTTCCAGCACAAAATGTACATGTTAATTCAACCCTGTTTTATTTTATTTTATTTTATTTTTTATTAATTTTTTATTTTTTCAGCACAGTAAGATGATTTACATCTAGTCAGTAATTAGCACAAAATAAATGCATTTATTTTAACCCTGTTGTTTTATATTATTTTGTTTTATCTCACAATAAGTGAGATAATTATCTATTTGAGATAATAATTGTGAGATAAGTGTTTTTTTATTTAATTTCTTTTTATTTAATTTCTTTTTTTTTTATTTCCAGCACAATAATTGGGAATTTACAACAAGTCAGTTATTCGCACAGAATGTTAATTCAGCCCTGTTTTTATTTTATTTTATTTTATTTTCCAGCACAATAAGTATAAATATAAACCCATTAATTTCAGCCCTGTTTATTTCAACATTTTTTTTTTTCCCACAAATAACTGATTGTACTTTTAGCCATATTTTGTATTTCCATTTGTATTTTGATCAATATTCAATTCATAATCACTTGAATTGTTGACTTAATATGAACACTTGGAATTATAGTTTCCTCAATGATAATGTGGACTTTCATCCAAATACTAAACCTCTTTGTCTTAAGTGCTCCACTTCTCTGACAAAGTTATAGTCTTTTTTTGACTTTTAATAAGAATCTCATATACTTTTTTTATTTTCTCAGACTGTCATGACTTTTTCCTATTCCTGTCTTATGCCTGCGGATCCAAATCAAGCTGTAATGGACAGATAGCTCTCGTGTTTCTGTGTGGGACTACAAGGTGTCTCCATGGGAGGATGAGTGTGATAAATAAATGAGCAGATGAGTTGGTCTCTGACAAGTGAGGGACACGCCGTATCAGGCACATTTTTGATAGTGATCTAATTCAACTGGCAGCCATGGATGTTGATTAAATCAGAATGTCAGACACTTGACAAGATGAGACAAAAACCGACGAAAAGCCTGTTGGAACAGCAGGAACAGTGGCCCGAGAACATCGCCGAAACGTGTCTGGAAATGAAGACGCGCTGGGAATTGTAGCAAGCCGCTCGATGTTGCCATCAACCCTGTGAAACCCAGGCGTAGCCCTCTGACCGCCGTTTGGAGTATGTATGTATGTGTGTGCTTTAGCGGCAAGTACAGTTGAGAAGTACCCCTGTAATTACAGAGCGAACAAAAGCTTTCTTTGGAAAGGCAGCACAAAGGAGTATCAATGGCACATCACTCGGAAGGCTGGGCGGGAACGTAGGAGACGGAGGCCTCATTCAATAGCGCTTTGAAAAGGGTGGATGTCGGAGCAAAATAGCTATCACGCTCCAGTAAGGATGTTTTGCGACGACTTTGTCAGTGTCACTTACACATTAAACCCGTGTTGTCTGCCGTTCGGTGCAAAAAACCCTTGTGTTTGTCATTTTGAGCTGCCTGTTTCATAATTCAGTGTAATCACGACTAGATCATCCATGAAATTATTCAGTGCATTTAGTGTTTCTTTATTCATCTTGAATAATAGAAATTCCTATTTTATTTTATTTTATTTTATTTTATTTATTTCCAGCCAGTGAGTCATTAGCACAAAATAAACATATGTATTTCAGTCCATTACAGTCATGCATGTTTATTTCAACCTGTGTTTCTCATTTTGAAATGTCTAGACATCTTTAAAATTATTCAGTACATCCAACGTTTTATTATTTTCTTTTGTTTTGTATCAGCACAATAAGTGTGGTGATTTACAGCTTGCCAAACTATTTTTTGTTATTTTTAATTATTTTTAATTTTTATTTTCTTTTGTATTTCATTTATTATTTTATTTTATTATTTAATTTTTAATTTTATTTATTTTATTTTCTATTGTATTTAATTTATTATTTTATTTTATTTTATATGTCTCTGAACATTTACAAAAGAAGATCTTGGCACATCTCAATCAGATTGAACATTTAAAAATCATGATTTTTAGGAAGTAAATAATACCAACTAATTTTATTTTATTTTTATTTATTTTTTTATTTTTTTACATGATCACATTAAAATTTAAAAATGAGAAGTAAATAATGCCTATTTTTTTGCCTAGCTATTTTTGTCATATTTTATTATTTTATTTTGTTTTGTATCAGCACAGTTAGTGTGTGTGATTATTACAGCTTATCAAACTATTTTTTTTATTTAATTTAATTTAATTTAATTTTATTATTTTTTTGTTTTGTATTAACATAAGTGTGATTTACACTGTCAAACTATTTTATTTTATTTTATACCATATTTAATTTATTTTATTTTATTTTTTGGTTTATTTTTATTATATTTTTTTCATTATTTTATTTTATATAGTAACATTTATTATTTTATTTATTTTTTCGATTTTAATTTTTTGTAATTTTTTATTTTATTTAATATTGTATTTAATGCATTATTTTATTTTATTTTGTTTTATTTGATATAGTATTTAATTTATTATTTCATTTTATTTTACATGCACTGTCTCTTTAAAAAGTCTCGCTTTGACATCACATCTAAATCAGATTAAATTTTTTAAATCATGATTTTTAGGAAGTAAATAATGAACAATTTTTATTTTATTTTATTTTTTGTACCAGCACAATAAGAGTGATGATTTATAGCCTGTCAAACTGTTTTTATTATTTTTAAACTTACATTTTTTTGTTTATTTTATTTTTTTTGCACAGTAGGTGGGACAATTTACAGCCTGTCAGTCATTAGCACAAAATAAACCTACAAACAGACCTGTTTATTTAAAACCTGTTACAGTCAGGCCTGTTCAGTTCAGCGTTGGGTTTATTTTTTGCTAATGAATGACTGACTGTACTTGAATGTCACATGTACTTCTTGTATTTTGATCGATATGTCACTTACACATGAAACCCGTGTCATCTTGTGCTTGGTGCAGAAACCCTCAGGTTTTTGATGTAATCACGACCAGATCGTGTATGAAATTATTCAGTACGTTCGGTGTTTCTTTAAAAAACTGCGCTAAATATTTATATAAGGAGACCTTGGCGTCGTGACAGATCTCGATCAACTAAAAATTCCCAAATCAGAAGTCTCGAGAAGTCAATAGCGGCCACAAATACGTACGGATATAGCAACGGAGCGGCAGTCCGTCTCGCTCTCCGCACGCCCACATAGAGGTCAGGGTAGCATGTAGCCAGTCGCTGTGCTAATCTTCTTTGTCACTCATAAAATTTACACTACATCTCCCTGTTGGAGGCCTGTCATTTTCCTCCTGCCTTCAGCTGTCACCACACGCGAGTAATTACTCGGAGGGTTTGAATGGGCCCTTGATTATTTATAGGGTCGGATGTCTGAAAAAACCTTCTACGCTGCTTTGAATTATTTCACATTAGTGATAATGCATGAAAACGAGGACTTTTTCTCCTTTCCAGAGCTCAGGATAATCATGACCACATAGGAAGTGTCTCGCACCGGCAGGACTAATGATCGTAAAAGATCTTCTTCAAATGGTTCGGAGGAATGAGACTAAACATAATTTCAAGGCTGAGTGAGAATGTCAGGAAAAAGTACTGTGATCTTTTCAATGTTGTGCAGAACCTGCAGACGGATATCAAGGAGGCTGAATGGCCAAGATTGAATGTGATTTACAAAGGTCTGTTTGCAAAGTTACATTCTATCTGTATGGCTTTAAAAATGCGGAAACTACCTTACGGTATCGAAACACGCTAGGGCGTAGGTTGATTTTGACATTGGTGGGACGTAATAACAGACAACACCCACCTTCCCATCCATCTGAAACAACATTTTTACATTTATGAGAGACTTTTGACCACAGTTTTTCATTGTATCTAAAGTCTTCATTTATATCTGTGGTAGCTAACATACTCATAGCAAAATATAACTTAATTTGTGTTTCCTGCTAGCTAAATTTCACATACATAAACAAAATGTGGCTCTAAACCTCTCTTTTTTTATTCAAAGTTTATGTGGACAAGTATATAGAAATTATCCAAAGCTCTGTTAATCCTAAAGCGATCAAAACTGTATATCTATATTCATCCTGTGTGTGCACTTATAGTGAATTTCATATATATATTATTTATTTATTTATTTATTTTTGTTGTTAACCTGGCAACACATCGTTTACAAAAATGAACTGTGGTCACCCCCCTCCCCTCCACACCCCCCCCCCCCCCAAAAAAAAAAAAAAAAACATGGTATAGTTATACCATTATAACCACAAAGTAATCATGATTACTGGTTACTACATTTTTACTATAATAAAATCATGGTTAATTTTCTTAAGGCATTTGTATCTGCGTATACTGATGATTCGCAATACGTGCTCTGAAGTCCCTAACAAAAGATTCGCGAACCTGCTCCGAAGTTTCAATCTGAATCAAAAGATTCGAGAACCCGCTTAAATCAAATGATTCGCAATTTGCGCTCTTAAGTTGCGATCTGAATAATGATTCACAAACCTGCTCCGACGTTCCGATCTAAATTGAATGATTCGCAAATCCCCTTTGAAAACCCGGTCTAAACCAAATGATTCGCAATACGCGCTCCGAATCTCCTATCTCAGTCAAAAGATTCATGAACCCGATCCGAAATTCCGATCTAAATGAAACGATTCGCGATATCATGGATCTTCCATTTCGCGAAATGATTCAAGAACCCGCTTGATCCATAGTTCCGAGCTAAATCAAATGATTCGCGAATCCGCTCTGAAGTTCTGATAGAAATCAAATGAGTTGCGATATCATGAATCTTTCAGTTCGCGAAATGATTCGCAAATCCACTCGATCCGAAGTTCCGTTCTGAAGTTCCGATCTAAATCAAATGATTCGCGAATCCGCTCCGAAGTTCTGATATAAAGCAAATGATTCGCGATATTACGAATCTTTCAATTCGCGAACCCGCTTGATCCGAAGTTCAGCTCCGAAGTTCCGATCTAAATCAAATGATTCGCGATACGCTCTCCGAGATCCGCCATACGCGCTCTAAATCCCGATCTGAATCAAATGATTCGGGATACGCGCTTTGAACTCCCGAGATGTATCAAATGATTCGCGATCCGAATCCTGCGCTTCGAAATTGTGAATCATTTCGCGCAATGGTTCAGCTAATTCGGAGTTACGAAAAAAACGTTACTTCGTGCTTTTTAAAATCGTTACAAGCGATGTCGAAATTCAAAAATGAATGACGTTTTTAATCTGTTTTTGCTAGTAACTTAAAGTTTGAATCAGTCGGAGCGGTTCCAGCGTGAATGACTCACTCAGTTGAATCAGTTCGTCTGTTTCTCCATATTCAGCCATGTTTACAGGACACTGTCAGCACTACTACTGGCTTGGCTCGCTCGTTTTATGACATTAACTGAAATAAGCGAGAAAAGTATGATGTTTACAAATAAATGATTCATATTTCCATTCAGAAGATAACCATCTTTCCAGTCGAAGCATCCAACACATATCTACAAAGATATTCAGGTGAGCTAACCGGTTTACTGCTAACTAGTGAAACACCACATTATTATGAAGAGCTGCACCTCAAAATACATGTTAGATGAAAACATTGTACATTATGATCGAGTTTGTAGCTTAATTCATCATATTTTAAATAGTTTGACCGCTGCAATTCAGTTGGTGACAGTTCAATGGGAAATCAGTTAAAAGCATTCAGTCATCTCACACCATATAAGTGAATGTTAAATTTATCAGTATTGGAATGAAATATTTGAGAAGTTATTGTTGGATCTGATTGTATTAGTCTATACAGAGTAATGTTCAATCTAAAAGAGCAAATGGGGGAAGATGATGAACAGAAAACGGTTTGATTTTGACATTGGAGGATAACAACTAACAACATTTGCTCATTTTGACCACAGTTTAATGTAATCTAAAGTGTATCGCTATTGTAGCCAGCATACTCATAATTAATAAAGACAGCTTTATATGTTTGCATATTCATCAGACAATAATTAAATCGATTTAATTAATTCGATTGAATTGAATTAATTCGATTGCTGTTTAATGTTTGATATTTGTTTTATCTTACTGTACATATGCATTTGCTTACACGTGCAATCACTGATTTGATCTTGTTTTTGTGTTTTGATCTGTAGATTCTGCACTCTTTTAGCATGGGGTATGCAAGCGCCACTCACATTTACTTCATTAGTGCAATTCTGTTTAACTGTAAACAACAACATTTGCTTGGAAAGTTGTGTAGAAACTACTGTTGTGTGTTGTGTATGAAACTCTTGTGAAATAGTGAAGACACCTGCTGAAATAGTGTGGTGTCATGCTGAGATTCTTTTGCAATCCTGGTCCTAGTTGCGATTCCGTTTTGTTTGCCCATTTAATGATTTTAATGTTGTCACGCACACCAATTTCACAAACGTGATTGTCTTTCATTTGTAGCACCTTCCTGTATAGTGATCTTTGTGGCCCGTTCATGATTTTTGCTCTCTGGACGAATGTTTTCCACCTAGAGTTAAAAATCCAAGCGTATGTAGCTCAGGTAATTTGGCCTGGGAAGATTTTGATTATGGAAATCTCTGACGGTGCATTTTTCAACCTGAACATCCAGAAAGCTGAGAATAGATCTGAATTCTTAAAGCTGAGATGCAGTTTTGACAAATTGCTAGACATGTAAGAGCTTTGAAAGTTGTTTGGCATTATTTGATATCCGCTTGTAGTGCACTGAAGTGTTTACGCTGTATTTTTCAGTCAAAACAGGCTTTCAGGCTTTCTTTTTATTGCATAGCTTCCTGGAAAGTTATATTTGGGTTTTTTTGATATTTCATCTGTAAATAGAAGGTAACAGACAGAAAAATATTTTCAAATGTGATGCAAGTCAGATTTGAGCATTTGAGCTCCAAGGCTCGACATGTTATAGTCCATGCGTCACACGGTAAACCATAGCGGCAATGTTTTTCATCTTATTGACAACTTCCTGTACTTCAGTCTCTTTAAACAAACAATCACAGCTTGTTGTGCAAATGTGAGAGTGGATGGTCGTTGGGTGATGGACAATGCAACCTTCACCATTATCAGAATTGTCACGGCCTACCTGCACAACACTTATCTTTATCTGGAGCAGCAGATGGCCTTTCACACGTGTCTTTGTTGTGACTGAAGCCGTCTCCTCCTGATGTGACCTGAAACAAATGAGCCATGAGAGCAGATATACCATCAGCGGCACACATCGGGGCCATTCCCGTCTCTTGGCCAGCATTTTGTTTTCTCTCTCTCTCTGTCCGGCTGGAGTGATGATCAGTTCCTGTTTCATCGTAATGCATTTTGGCTTACAGCAAATTGATACAAATATAAACAATGGAGAGTTAAAAGACTAGAGTTATGTGATCCTGGCAGAAGTTGCAGCTTGGAGAGGTCACCGTGATGTTAGAAATGTTCTTTTATATCTGCTTGTGTTTGTATAAACTTGATTTGTTATCCACTGAAAGCATTTGCAAATCTAAAAACAGTTTAATTGCTGGTGATGATCTTGACTAGGGTTCATTTAAAGACAAGCAGCTTTAAAATAAGACATGTATAGTTATATGTGAATGCATTGACCTTCTATTTCCAGTGGGATGAACAAATAGCTGGTGAATTTGACTTTTGCATTGCATAATTAAGGAAAGGACTAGGACAAAGGATTGGACTGGATGTTGATAATAATAATAATAATAATAATAATAATAATAATAGTATATTTATTATTGTTATTTTAACAATTATGATAACAATGCTAATACATTATCTTATAATAACAATTGTTGTTATAATTATTATTAAAATAAAAAGAATAATAATATTAAATTATTTAATAATAATGATAACATTTGTTATAATTATTATTAAAATAAGAATTATGATAAAGTATTTAATAATAATAACAACAATAATACATATTACTATTATGAATACATTTATATGTATTATTTTTAATTAAATAATTATTGCAATAATAAATATATAATAATAGTTATAGTAATAATTGTTGTTATAAAAATAAGAATAATAATTTTTATTGTAATAATTATAATAGCAATAATAATAAATTATCTCATAGTAATTGTTATAATTATTAAAATAAAAAGATAATATTAAATATTTAATAAAAGTAAATAATAATTGTTTTAACTATTGTTAAAGTAAAAATAACGTTAAATTACTAGTTAATAATCATAATAACAATAATAAGTATTAATAATAATAATTTATATTTGTTATATTTGTTTATTATATAATTATATTAAATTATATTAAATAATTATAGCAAAAATAAATTATTTACTACTACTACTAATCTTTGTTGTTATAATTATTAAAATAATATAATAATAATAATAATAATAACAATAATAAAAATGATACTTATTACTATTAATATTAATTAATAGTAACTGTTACTTTTAATACTAGTTATTATTACTATTAAATAATTCAACATTTAATATTATTATTATTATTTTAATAATTACAATGAATTAATAATAATTTTTGTTATAACTATTAAAATAATATGAATAATAATGTGCAATTACATAAGTATTATAATTATTATATAATTGAATATAAATAATAATAATGATAATTAATTTGTTATAAATTTATGTAATTTATTTGATTATTTATGTTAAATAATTTTATAAAATTTATTTTTCCTATTAATTTAATAATTATAATAGCAATTATTATTAATTGTATGGTGATTATGATGATGATAATAATAATAATAATAATAATAATAATAATAATAATAATAATAATAATAAATTATTTAATAATAATAATCATAATAATCATAACAATAAAGAATTATTATTATAAATTATTATTATTAAATTATCAAACACTAATTGTGTTTTTCTTAGTAGTAGTAGTACTAGTTTTATTAGTTGTAGCCGTTTTATTATTATTTTTTTATTATTAGTGTTCTTTTTATAATGAGTGTAAAAGTCTGGAAAAGTGATTGGATTAAAGTTTACAGAGACAAATATATTTTAGTTTAGTTCATGTGCACAGTATGACAGTATGACACAGTAGGATCATTATTATAGAATCATTATTTATTAATAAAGTAACCAGGGTCCATTTTGATTTCATGTTAGCAGAGAAGACCATTAAAAGCAGTGAAAGCAGTGATCAGGTGAGGTTTTGAGATTCGCTTGAACCAGACAGCGAGTTTATAGAAACGGTTATACATTTACAATTAATCTCATCTCTACAACATCTTAAGGTTTGTGACAGTGTCACAGGCTCCACTAAAGGCCAAGTATGTGAAACCGTGAATTTCTTGCGACAGCCCTTGATACTCGAAGAGCTATATTTAGGGTGGATAACTAGTACTGCACAGTATAATCTGACATTTGGACCACAAGGGAGTCTTACTGCATCGCTCGCAAATGACAGTGTCACTGTTGGTTTGCGTCCCCGGTGGAATAGGTTAAAGAGAACAAAACATGTTTTTGCAGTGGAGCGCTGGCCCGGCAAGACAGATCTAATAAAACTGGATTTGATTGCAGGGTATGATCTGACTGGGGCTGTCACTGCTGAGTGAGCCCCTTGAGTCCGGGACAGTGGAGAGTGGGGAGGAGGAGGAGGAAAAGTGGAGGAGCTACTTGAGGAAGGACAGAGAGAGTGATGCTCAGGGCCAAGATGGCCTTATTCATGATTATCTCTATACAACCATACACTTTCTATCATTCTATCTATTGTTCTGTCATTCTATTTATCGCTCTATCTATCATTCTATCTATCTATCATTCTACTGTCATTCTATCTATCATTCTATTGTTCTGTCATGTATATATCTGTTGTCTGTCTGTCTGTCTATCGTTCTATCTGTCTATCTGTCGTTCTATATAGTTCTATTTATCGTTCTATCTGTTGTTCTATCGCTCCATCTATCGCTCTGTTGTTCTATCTATCGCTCTATCTATCATTTTATCTTTCTATCTGTTGTTCTATCTATAATTGCCATTCTATCGATCGTTCTATTATTCGTTCTATCATGTATATATCTATTGTCTGTCTGTCTATCTATCTGTCGTTCTGTCGTTCTATCTATCGTTCTGTTGTTCTATCTATCAGTTGTTCTATCTGTCGTTCTTTTGATCTAATTATTTGTTCTATCATTCTATCAGTCTATCTATTGCTCTGTCGTTCTGTGCAGTTTTATCTGTCTGACCATCCATCCGTCTGTCCGTCTATCTATCGTTCATTCTATCGTCCGTTTTACCGTTGTATATAACGTTCTATTGATTGTTTGTCGCTTGTTCTATTTATCTGTCATTTGTTCTATCTGTCGTTTGTTCTATCTGTTGTTCATTCTATTGATGTAATTGTTTGTTCTATTATTCTATCTATTGTTCTGTCTTTCTGTCATTCTATCAATCTTTCTATCGTTCTATCGCTCTGTTGTTCTATGTATAGTTTTATCTATCTGGCTATCCATCTGTCTATCTATCCATCGTTCATTCTATCATCTGGTTTACCGTTCTATCTATCTATCTATCTATCATTCTATCTATCGTTCTATCTATTGTTCTATCATTCTATTGTTTCATCCTTCCATCTATTGTTCTATCTATCATTCTATCTATCATCCATTTTACTGTTCTATCATCTGTCTATCTATGTATCTGTCTATCTATCTATCTATCTATCTGTCTGTCTGTCTGTCTGTCTGTCTCTATCTATGTATCATCTATCTATCTATCGTTCGATTGTTAATTCTATCGTTCGTTCTATTGTTTTATCATTCCTTCATTCTGACTATCATTCCATCATTCTATCTATCACTCTGTCGTTCTATCTATCTGTCTATCTATCTATCTATTGTTCTGTCTATCGTTCTGTCTGTATGTCTCTATCTGTGTATCATCTATCTATCTATCGTTTGTTCTATCGTTTTATGGTTCCTTCATTCTGTTCCATCATTCTGTCTATCGTTCTATCATCCACTCTGTTGTCCTTTTCACTGTTCTATATAATTCTCTCTCTCTCTCTCTCTCTCTCTCTCTCTATCTATCTATCGTTCAATCTGTCATTCTGTCTATCGTTCTATCATCCACTCTGTTGTCCTTTTCACTGTTCTATATAATTCTCTCTCTCTCTCTCTCTCTATCTATCTATCTGTCGTTCAGTCTGTCATTCTGTCTATCATTCTATCTATCTATCGTTCTATCTATCATTCTATCGTCCACTCTATACTGTCCTATATAATGAACTATCTGTCGTTCTATTGTTCTATCGTTCGATTGTTAATTCTGTCGTTCGTTCTATCGTTTTATTGTTCCTTCATTCTGACTGTCATTCCATCATTCTATCTATCTATCGTTCTATCGTTCTATCTATCGTTCTATCTATCGTTCTATCTATCTATCTCATTCTATCTATTTGACTATCTGTCTGTCTCTCCATCATTCTGTCTGTCTGAAGTGTTTACTCCTCAACCTTGCTTTGAGTCCACTAATGTCAGTACTGTATGATTAGATATTCTTTCTCTATTATTATGTTAATAAATGTGTTGACATTCTGGTATGATGTAGGACAAATTGTTCAATTTGCTCCTACATAGACAAACTGTAATTTTTCAATACAACTTGTATCACCTGTGCAGTAAAGCACATTAGTCTCGTCCGCAAAATACGATCCCTTGTTTTTGTCTTTCGAACGATTATTAGCACCTCAGATGGACTCTCACGTCCTCTCTCAATAATAACCTCAGCGAATGCATAACCCTGGGAGACAGTTCATTAGCTTGTCAAACACACGTCTCTTTTGGTCGCAGTGGTCTCGTCGAGGCCTCGAGAGCACGCCAGGTCTCTCGTGCATCCAAGGTGATCAAACCTACGTCAGCCTGCACCTGCCGGCTCCTCGGGGAGAACGCAGGGAGCACGAACAACAAAATCTACACAGCACACACTCGGGGAGATCCGGCGTGCAGCGCTTTCAATCATCTTATCTCTCTGCCTGAGGAAAGTATCAAAAAACCCGGCGAGCCCAGGGTGCGCTCGACAGCCTTTGAGTTTGACTCCAACACACAAATTGATCAAAGAACAGACAAATGTTACTCAATACTACTTCCCTCCGCGAGGATATCAGTTCTCTAATACTCGGCTTTGACAGTAAATCACCTCTAACAAACAACTCTACAATTTCATGCGCTCTTTTCGACAGCGTATCTGTCCGTCATGTTGTTCCTCTAGGGACAATCTCTAACCTCTACCGCTGTTAACAAATGACCCTGTAAGGATTTTTGATACAGTGTGATTCATAAATACCCCTTTCTTGTACCGTTCCGGTGCTCAGACAGAAGTAAATCCAAAGCTAAACCATTACTTGAAATAATATAAAATAATTAAATAAAATAAAATAAAATAAAATAAAATCTAAAATGATTTTATTTCAGCTAGTTCCCAAAGCAACATTTCTCATTTTCATTTAGTTTAACTTGATGTACTTAAAAATGTACTAAACCTACAATAAAAATGAAATAAAAACTATACAGATGTTATAAAATAATATATAACATCTGTACAGTTTTTTATAAAAAATATATGAAATATTAACTGAAAAAAAAAAAAAATACAAAAATGAGTACATTAATACAAATATAATAAAATAAAATAACCTATTTCAACTAGTTGCCAAGGCAGAATCTCTCATTTAATACAAAAAATAATAAATTTTAATAACAAATAAAATAAAATAAAAACTTTATTTCAACTAGTTGCCAATGCAAAATGTTTCATTCAATAAAAAATAATACATTTTAATAACAATAAAATAAAATAAAATAAAGTAAAATAAAATAAAATAAAAAAATAAAATAAAAACTTTATTTCAACTAGTTGCCAATGCAAAATGTTTCATTTTCATTTATTTTAATGATATACTAAAATAACTAAAGCTAAAATAAAATATTTATTTATTTATTTATTTGCTACTTGGAATGAAGTAAATGTTAACTGAAAAAAAAAAACAAAAAAACAAAAAAAAACGTTAATACAAATATAATAAAATAAAAACTGTCTTTTTTAAACTAGTTGCCAATGCAGAATGTATAAATTTTAATAAAAATTAAATTAAATTAAATTAAAATGGTTTTATTTCAACTAGTTTCCAGGACAAAATGTCTCATTCAATAAAAAATATAAATTTGAATAAAAAAATAAATAAATAAAAACTAACTGTCTTATTTCAACTAGTTGCCAATGCAAAATGTCTCATTTTCATTTATTTTAATGATGTACTTAACTAAAGCTAAAATAAATATTAATAGAAACTGTACAGATGATATAAAATAATATATAACATCTGTAGAGTTATATAAAATACCATAATTTAATAAAATCCCCAAAACACAACTTAATAACAAAAATATTAGCTAAAATTATATGTGGTGATTATAGTTTACTAAAAGTAAACCTAAAACCATTACAAAATAATTTCGCTACTTGAAATAAAATAAATGTTAACTAAATTAAAATATAAGAAACTTAAACTTCTTAAACACTTTTATTTCAGCCAGTTACCAAGAAAACATTTTCATTAATTTTAACGTGACGTACAAAAAAAACCTAAGACTGTGTTTTTAAAAAAACAGTAACTAATAAAAAATGACAGAAATGCAGAAAAAAACCCTAAAACTTTAACAAATTAAAGTGAAAAGGGAAAATATTAAATAAAAACTAATTCTTAATGATACTAAAATGACACTGCTGCTGACAGGTCTTTGTTTCCACTTTTTTGAGAACATATTTTACCACGCCGATTAATTCAAGATCTATTCAGTGCGTCAAATACATAGAGATGCACTTCTCGTACAGACTGCTTCAGGAGTGATTTGGTATTGTTGATCTTGTTGTTTTTGCATCAGTCTCACAAGCCTGCAGCGTAACCGTTGTTGGGAGTTTTGCGATTCGATTTCCGGCCTTCTGTGCTGTCGAATCGTGCGTAACGGTTGTGGACGGAGCCCCGTCGACAAAGAAACGGGAATCCATTAGACGAGGTCCGGTAAAAGTTTGGGGACGTGTAAGCGTCAGATTTTGCACTTTATTCAGCGTTTGAATTATTTCTCAAGGGAGAGCATAATGGTCATATAAATCTCTCGGTGTGTGCAATTACGAAGACTGGCAAGGTCTATTCTCTCCCGAGTGATCGTCTGTGAACAATGACATATTACCGGCCGGCCGGCTACGGTCATTAAGATCTGATATGGGATTTATGGGCAGTCTTTAAACACGAGACGGTATAAAAGAGATTTGAATACAGGCAAAATAGCACAGAGGATTCTTTCCCCGTGCGGTGTAATGAAGTGTGATGGAAAGGAGAGGGGATGAAGGGTTATTTTTAGGCCAGATCAATTTAACAATGAGCGGAATGAGTCAATTGCTCTCCGAACTGTCACTCCACTGTCCGGGTGTCATCATGGCCTGCTTATAATGGTGCAAGGCAACTGTAAGCAGCCAGGGACAAGATGGCGGGTCTCGTCACATTGTTTTGACACCTGAGATGTCCGATGCAGCACTGTAATTGACGTACCTTTCAAATAGCCTCATGGTTTGACATATTTAAAATAATGTAACAATGAAATAGCCCATTATACGGGAGCTCTGCCTTAACTACCTGTGCTCTAAATAGATGTTGTTAGGGAAGGAATCATTTCAGCCACTCTTAGGAAATATGAATTTCACTCAGCGCTCCAGCTGCTGTCAATCTTCATATTGTACACAGGGGCTCATTAGCGACTACAGTAATCATGATGGAATCGTTGCATAAGAGAGACGAACACAATGTGACTTCTTTACCGCCGTCGTGCCTGTTTAATGACCGCGCTTTAAATGGGGTTTATCGATGCAAGAGATGTGCAGACACAAATCTCTCCAAACCCAGGTAACAATTGCAGTTTTTCCGGATTTTACACGCAGAAAATGGGTTACGGTAGTTTACGTCGGCGTGTCGATGTCTGTCCGGTATCCTATAGAAGTCTTAAAGGTACAGTAGCCAAAATACTCCAAAAATGGCTTTCTTTTGTTCATTTTTAAGCTGCTCTCTTTTATAACATGAGTTTTGCTGGTCCAGACAACTTGAGCGTTATATTTATGATGTCATATGGTAGTTTTAGTTGAAAAACAGACTGAAAATGAAGTCATTTTTCACTGAAATTTCTATTCTGACTGCAGTGATGCCAATAACCTTTGGTTGCATCATGCTAGTGGTTTATTTTATTGTGTTTTTTGGAGCTTGACAGTAAAAATTGACATATGCCCCGAAAAAAAACAAACAAACAAACAAACAAACAAACCCCCCCGCAAAATTAGCTTATATTACAGAAAAAACTTGCAAAATTAAGTGGCTTTACATTTAAAACAAGGAAAGATGTATGGAATTTAAAAACACTGGAATAAGAAAAATAAACCGCTTTGTCCTTTGAGTTAAATAAATAAATACATTTATTAAAGTAAATTTTAACTTTATTTTTCTTATCCCATTTTTTTTTCTTGTTTTAAGCATAAGTCACTCAATTTTGATAATTTTTTTTTTTAATTGATATTTTTTCATTTTTTTCATTTCATTGTTTCACTTGTTTTTTTTTTTTTCAGAAAACATTATGGGAAATTACCAAAAAAAAAAAAAAAATCAAAAGATCAAAATTAAGCGACTTTGTTCTGAAAACAAGAAAAATGTGAGCCAGTGGGGCAATAAAAAATACATTTGTTTTACCTTTAAATTAAATAAATACATAAATGTATTAATGAAGTACATTTAGTAGTAAAAAAAAGTAAATAAATAAATAAAGTACCCCATTATTTTTATTAGTATTATTTTTGTTTGTTTGTTTGTTTTTGTTCTAAGAATAAATCACTCGATTTACATTTTTCAGAAAACATCAATATTTCAAGAAAATAAGAAAAAGTAGAAAAACTGCCAAGAAAAATGTGAGCCAGTGAGGTAATAAAAATAATTTTGTTTTCCCTTTAAATTAAATAAATACATAAATGTATTAATGAAATACATTTAGTAATAAAATAAGTAAAAAAAGTAAGTACCCCATTATTTGTATTAGTTTATTTTTTGTTAGTTTTTTGTTTGAAGCATAAATCACACATTTTTCAGAAAACATTTGAAGAAAATGCAGAAAAACATTAATCAAGATTGCAAGAAAATAAGAAAAACTGTTCTGCCAATTATATAGGTAATAAAAATAATGAAATGCATTTAGTAATAAAATAAAGTAAAAAAAAAAAAAAAATTACCCCATTATTTGCATTAGTTTTATTTATTTATTTATTTATATTTTATTTTTAGTTTTAAGCATAATTTACATTTTTCAGAAAGCATTTAAAGGAAATGCAGAAAAACAAAGAATATAAAATAAGAAAAATAAGAAAAGAAGAAAAAGAAGAAAAACTGGTCTGCCAATAAGGTAATAAAAATAATTTTGTTTTCCCTTTAAATTAAATAAATACATAAATGTATTAATGAAATACATTTAGTAATAAAATAAAGTAAAAAAATAAAAAAGAAGTACCCCATTATTTGTATTAGTTTTATTTTTTGTTTGTTTTTGTTTTAAGCATAAATCACTCAATTTACATTTTTCAGAAAGCATTTAAAAAAATACAGAAAAACAATAAAGTTTATTATTCTTACCCCATTATTTTTTTCTTGTTTTAAGCATAAGTCACTTAATTTTTTTTAAATACCTTTTTTTCAGAAAACACTATAGAAAATGACAAAAAATACAGAAAAACTGATCAAAATTAGAAGAAAATAAGACAAAAAAAAAAAAAAAGAATAATAATAAAGTGTTTTCTTGTTTTAAGTATGAAGTTGCTCAATTTTGTTCATTGTTTTTTCTTCAGAAAACAAGACTTAACATCTTTTTTTTGTAGTCTGCTTTAATGGAAAAGAGCAGCTCAAGCATTCTGCACATGATCTCCTTTTCTGTTTTACATAAAAAACAACATGAGTGTGAGTCTATAATAGTTGATTGAGCTGTTACTGTATTTGTAAGGCAGAGAAATGCTTCAGAGCATGGCAACATTTCTAATTCTCCCCGCTGATTTGCACATTGCAATAAGCTTATTGTAATTTCCGATGGCAATTAAGAGGCCTCGGCTCCCAAACGCACCAATGAGAGAGCTTAGACGGAAGATGTGTTCATTGAGAAGTGAGAAATAGATCCTTTGCCTCATCACATTAGTGCCGGCCCCTTAAAGTGACTGTTTATCATGAGGTGGTGCTCCAGGTTTTAATGAGCTCACTCTCTGTACTAGTATAATTCCAATTAGTCGGCTCTTTTCATACGAGGACGTGATTACTGTGAGAGGCCGCTATTGTTTTGTATTCAGTGGCGAGAGCAGCGCTTTGGTTGTTTCAATCTTGTTCCTCCATGCCGGCCGGCTGACAGGAACATTACACCTTGTTCTGCGTACGGGGGGATACTAGCTCATTAATACACAGGGGATGCTTTAATTCACTGACTTCACACATTATATGATAGATGTGATGGAGCACTCCGAATCTGTCCGCAGCTCTGCAAATGTTACGCTAGCAGAGAAAAATGCTTTAGTTTTACTGTAAATACCATCTCATGGTCTTAATTCAGTTTAAATGAAACTGATGTGGATGGTTGAATAGAAACCTGTCAGTATCATGTTCAGGAGACGTTTAAAGTAGTAAATAATATATTGTTACTAAGTAATCAAATGGATTGACATTATTTATGAGACAACTGAGCATTTCATGTATTTACACGTAATAGTTTGTTTACTTATATGAAATATTTACTGTTATAGGGGTATACAGTTAAATCAAATATTTACACTAAAAGAAGCAAGTATTTTATTAAATAAGAGATCATTTGAAAAATGAAGCATTTAATGTATTAATATTTAACTGTTATAAATTTATTCCTGAAAATTATTTAAATAAATAAATAAATACATAGTTAATCAAATAAATTAAGTAATAAAATAAATGTAAAGTTTATTTTACTTAACCATTTTTTTTCTTGTTTTAAGCACAAGTCACTCAATTTTGTTCAAATTTTTCAGAAAACATTGCAGAAAAATTACAAAATTTATTCATATTTAATATTAAATATATATATATATATATATATATATATATATATATATATATATATATATATATATATATATATATATATATATATATATATATATATAACATTAAAAATTAAATGTACATTATACATTTAAATTACCAATTAAAAATTAAATATCAATAAATGGTAATTTTTCTGCAATGTTTTCTGAAAAAGTGAACAAAATTGAGTGACTTGTGCTTAAAACAAGAAAAAAAAATTGGGTAAGTAAAAGAAACTTTACATTTGTTATATGAAAATAAAATATGTATATATAAAAAAATGTCTGCCAATACTGTAAGAAAAATAATTTTGTTTATCCTTTCAAATTATTTAAATAAATAGTTAATCAAATAAATTGAGTAATTAAATAAATGTAAAAGTTTATTTTTTTATCCCATTTTTTTTCTTGTTTTAAGTGCAAGTTGCTCAATTTGTATGCAGTTTTCAGAAAACATTACAGAAAAAAAATCCTAAAGCAAGAGAGAAAAAAAGCCAATGGGGTATTAAAAATAAATGTGTTTTGCCTTTAAATTAAATAAGTAAATACATAAACATAATAATAAACTTATTTTTAAAACCCATGACAGATATTTTTTCTTGTTTAAAGCAAACAAGAAGTTTAAAGTCCCTTAATTTTGTTACATTTTTCAGAAAAATTACAAAATTACAGAAAAACTGATTTTTTTTAAATAAAAGGTAAATATAAGAAAAATGTTTTGTACCCCAGTTGCACCCATTTAAATTAAATAAATAAATACAGAAATTTATTTTACCGTCATAGAAGTATACAGTTATATAAAATATTTACAGTAAAAGTAGCAATAAATAAGAGATCATTTGGAAAAAAATAATCATATTTATTCAGTGTTTAATTTTTTATTAAACATTTATTTGTATTTAATTTTTCATTTGTAATTTATGATATTTATAATTTATAATATTTAATTTTTTTATTTATAATTCATATAATTAATTATAATTTTTTATATTTTTTTATATGTGTATATGTGTATATTTTATATGTGTGTAAGGTGGGGAAAAAATATATGTAGTAACATTTAATCTATTTACATTTCATGTTTGTATTTAATGTAATATTTACAGTCTCTGAAATGTAACAATTATTGTATGTTTTTTTTATAATTAGAAAAATATTATATTATGAAAAATTTTATTATAATCTTCATGAAACATTTAATATATTCTTATTTAATATATAAATGTTCTTTTTTTCATCAACTTTTTCTAATTTCTTCCATATATATTATTAATGTATATTATATTTTTCAAGAAACAAGGTATTAATGTATTTCTAATTCTTATTTAGATTTTATACAGGCATGTATATTCAGGTACGAAGTGATGATAATATTATACTATTGATATATTACTGAAATTGTTAAGTATTTATTACTGAACGGTAGTGTTTGTTGTATTGCCTGTACTGCCTTTAATTTATGCTGATTATTTACATAAAAAATGACTGTATGACAGTAAATATAATAAGGCGGGTACAGAAAATCAAAAGAGAATTGCCAAGAGTAATAGGAAAAAGTTTCTGAACCCATTATAGTAGTGTGAACATGCATTTAATATTCTGAGAGTTCCGTTGTGCATCTGTGTGGTCGCTAGACATGGTTGAGTACTGAAGTTTAATACTTGGAGTTAGTAGTTTGTTCAGATCGCAAACGTTAAGTGTGAGCAGTAGTACTAGTGATGCTGCATTGCAAGCGCCACTAACTACAAGCACCGGTCTCATTGTCGCATAAATACCTAGCATGTCTCCCAAGCATTGTCTGGAAATCATCAAAAGTTTGTTGCCACACTGCCATCACATCTATGAGCTCTTGTTCTGGAGTAGCTCTCCACGTCTCTGCAGCCATTACAACAATTCTGGCCGGTGCCACTCGACGAGCCCGAGTTATTTTTGATCAAACCGCATGCTAGAGAAAAATCAGTCATTAGCAGAAGCCATTTCAGCTGTCATCTTGTTTGGACAGCTTGCAGCTCCGCGTCACGACAGGGCAACTCTCAAGGAAATGGGTGTGTGAGTCTGTGATGTTTTTATTCTCACCGTCTACAGAGACGCTCACAATCTCGCCTGTCGTTTGGAGTTTAAACGCTTTAACTTCATTTTAATCACACCGGCTCTTGTTCAAAGATGTTGTCAAGAGTAATGATTGAGGTGTACATGAAAAGAAAGGAGGAGGAAGAATAGCACAAAGACGTTTCTTTGAATGCACATGATGGGCGGATTGGTCCTTAAATGATTGATACATCTTCATGTAACAATATCTAATTGGATTATTATTATTTTTTTTTTTATCTATTTTTATCTTTTTTTTAAATCTTTTTAATCTATTTTTTTTTTTTCTTCACTAAACAATGGTGATGTTAAATGTGGTATTGGTATATCTATGTTATGCTTGTTTTGAGCTTTTTTTTAAAATTCAGGTTATGTATTGCATATAAATAAGGGTGTTATTTTAATAATTTAAATAAAGTTATTATTATAAATGGTAAACTAAAACATTACTAAATAATTACAAATAAACAAAAACAGAACTTTTATAATCAATTTACTGTAATATTAAATCATTATATAATTAAAAATTAAATGCATTTAAATAATTCAAATAATAACTAAAAAATACATATTATTACAAATTCTAAACAAAAACAGAAATTTTATAATTAATTTATAATTGTAATATTAAATCATTATACAATTACAATTTAAATGTGTTTAAATAATTCAACAAAATAACATTTAAAAATAAATATTATTTATTACAAATTCTAAACAAAAACTTTATTTAAACTAATTTTATAATCAAATTACTGTAATATTAAATTGTTAATTCAACAAATAATAATTAAAAAATACATTATGTGTATATATATATATATATATATATATGTATGCTTGTTATGAATGTTTTAAATGTAAGTTATAAATTATTGTAAATGATAACAATAATTAAATAATTAAATAAATTAATTAAATAATAAAATTTGCACTTTAAAAATTAAATATTAAATAAATGACTAAATACTAAATAATTAAATAATTGTAAAAAATTCAATAATTCAAAAATGTATAAATAATATTATTTATTATTAGACTTAATTATTATTATTATTATTATATGTTATGAATATTTAAAATGTAAATGATAAAAACTGAAATCTTACAATTTGCAGTTTAACTTTAATTAATTAATTAATTATAATGAAATTTAATTGATTAAATATATATATATATATATATATATATATATATATATATATATATATATATATATATATATATATATATATATATATATATATATATGGGTTCAAAAAATGTAAATGATTATGATTATTATAATGTCACTTAAGTGCAAAAGTCTATAATTTTTGTTGCACATTTATTTAAATATATTATTTTAAATATTTCTTGTTTAAAGCATTGCAGAAATATTGCAGAAAAATGACAAAAGTACAGAAAAACTGATAAAATAAGATAAAAGGAATAATAAATTATAAGAAATATGTCTGCCAATGGAATTAATCAAAAATATGTTTTCCCCTTTAAATAATTATTAAATAAATAAATATACAGAAACATATTAATAGTTTGAGATATTCACTTATAAATATTGTATTATTTCAATTTGTTTTTTTTTAAATCCCTTTTTGTCTGTGTTATCCGTCAGCCTACACACAAGCAGAGACGACTTGATTTTATTGTAGTGTGTTTTTTTCGACAGATCAAAATAAGATGTGTCGGAGATGTGCCAAAATAAGACTTTGGCAGCTGAGGGTTCGGAAAGATGACCCTTCGCCCAGATTCCAAGGAAAACAAAGGAAGCGAACGGCAGCCCGAGACAGACATTTATATAGGCGCAAAGAAAAACATCAGAAAATCTACACAGGATTTAGATCCGTCCTACAAATCGCTGACAGAGGAGAGAGAGAGGATAAAAAGGATAATCTGTGAGAAAACCCTTAAAAGAATCAATTTGGCAAGGTGTCTGGGAATTTGACTTTCTCCAGCACTGTGATTCCGGCTGTCTCGCGGCAGAGTCGGATGACTGTCTTTCTGTCTCCCTGACAGGCGGACCAGGGCCAAATTGACAGTTCTTTAAAGCGCCTGACAGAAAGCGGCATTAATTAAGTCATTGCCGGACTTTAATTGTGTTAAGGAATAGGAAGGGGAAAAAAATCTAATATGAGAAAAGGTTACCAAGTCCTCTCTGGTGTCAGATTTTCTACTTTCCATGAATATTAATGCGTCTAATGAAGACAATCTCAACCTCATCTCCCCATTGTTCCATATTCAGGTGCCAGGCTTCGCGAGCCTGTGATTTGTTGTTAAAGAACAAATATGTCAGAAAGAGACGACTGCCACGCTTTTATCAGCAATTTATAAAAATGCCTTCTTCTCGTCATGGAAAATCAGAGCCTTTCAGGTGCCTTTTTATTTTTAAACGAGATACAAGTCACACTCGGATGGCATATATGATGTACGGGCTCTGCCACGCAAAATGATCTTCCTATTCATTTGAAAATGGCAAGCAGGCAATCAGCGCGGCCTGCTAATTTTATCATATCCATTGGAGAACAATTAGACAGGAGGCCACGCAAATGGCATCTATTATGGGTCATTGAATTCTCTTGTTGCGGTCTCTTGGGCGGCCCTTGCATGGAAAAGCAAAAAAAAAAAATCTTTCAAATGAAACAAAACAAGTCTATTAGGATTCTGACGGAGAGCTGATCTCCATCAGCAGTCAAAATCGTAGCCCAAATTGAACACGAGTCGCTATCGGGTCATTTGTGCTTTTTAGGTCAGTAGAATTCATTACACTTAACAAACAGCTAGTAAGAGTAACATGTAGTGTTGAGGAAACTATAAAGCGCTTTATTCACAGGTAGTTAAAAAGCAAAATAGTAGCTAAAAATGAAACCATTTTGATATCTACATATACACTACTGTTCAAAAGCTGCATTTATGTGATTAAAAATGCAGTAAAAATTGTAAAATTCTGAAATATTATTGCAATTTGAAATAACTGCTTTCTATTTGAATATATTTTAAAATGTAATTTATTTCCTGTGATCAAAGCTGATTTTTCAGCATCATTACTCCAGTCTTCAGTGTCACATGATCCTTCAGAAATCATTCCAATATGTTAAACTCCACTTCCAGAACAACAATTTACAAATAATTTACTCACCCCCTTGTCATCCAAGATGTTCATGTCTTTCTGTCTTTAGTTGTAAACAAATTGTTTTTTGAGGAAAACATTTCAGGATTTTTCTCCATATAATGGACTTCATTGGTGCCCCGATTTTGAACTTCCAAAATGTAGTTTAAATGCAGCTTCAAAGGGCTCTAAACGATCCCAGCCGAGGAAGAAGGGTCTTATCTAGTGAAACGATCTGTCATTTTTTCGAAAAATAAAAATTTGTATACTTTTTAAGCACAAAAGCTTATGTAGAACAGGCTCTGGGATGTGCCTCCACGATGCTACGAATTAGTGATGGGCCGTTTGAACGAATCTTTAATCTGACTCGGGAAGAATGAGTCATTTTGGGGAATGATTCGTTCAGTCGCGCATGCGCAACATCCTGTTAGGTTCTGCACTGGAATTAGTTCACCTGTTTCGAGTCTTCTGTTTTTTCGAGTCGTTCGTTCATCTTATGGGGCTGTCACGTGATGGATGTACGACTCAAACCCGAAAACTTAAGATAAGAGGTGAGGTGAGCTAATCATAGACTAAAGACTAAAGGTAAACAATGAATTAATGTTTTTTTGTTTCTTATAGCATTATAGTTTTGTCTTGTTTGTAGTGTGATCAACGTTTGTGTAAACAGTAGATGTGTTAGGGGAAGTAATGCGTAACATTTTAATTTTTATTTTGCTAAAATGAACAAAATGACTCAAAAAGATTCGTTCATTTTGCTGAACAGGACTCAAAGGTCCGAGTCGATAAAATGATCCGAACTTCCCATCACTACTACGAATCACGTCTAAGTTCATCGTCTGTGTACTCCGGCTCAGAAAGGTAGAGTATGTCGTAAAACTCCATCTTATTTTTTCCTACAACTTCAGAATCGTCCAACATCGTTGTACCTTTTTGTTTGTAAACAGCGTTTGACTTACTTCCACTTTCTTTGTCTTTGCACTTTCGCTTTGTAAACACTGGGTCTGTAGTTCCACCTACGTTCTGTGTGACCTTTCAACATGATTTAATAGTACATACCGTCGTGAACGCGCATCCCAGAGTCTGTGCTACACAAACATTTGTGCTTAAGAAGTATATAATTTTTATTTTTGGAAAAAAATGACCAATCGTTTCGCTAGATCAGACCCTTCTTCCTCTGCTGGGATCGTTTAGAGCCCTTTGAAGCTGCATTTAAACTACATTTTGGAAGTTCAAAATCAGGACACCAATGAAGTCCATTATATGGAGAAAAGCCTGAAATTCTTTCCTCAAAAACCATAATTTCTTCACGACTGAAGACAGAAAGACATGAACATCTTGGATGACAAGGAGGTGAGGTCCATTAAGGTCATGCTCCTTGCCAAAATTACCCACAAATAATGCTTTTTTCCCCTCAAAAACTGAGGTGCATAAGCTCAGATCGTCGAGGCCTACGATTAATAAGTTTCAGACAGAAATGCAAAACCTGTGCAAATTGAAAGAAAACAAACTGACAAAAGGATTGAATCCAAAATTTGAATTTGGATCATTTTTGACTTGAAACACCAAAGCAGATAAAGCATTTTCAGCACTGCACAAGATGGTTAAATAAACAGTAAAAATGTATTATAAGCCAAAGAATGTTGACAGAGCTGTTAAATAGATCTGGGAAATAAATACGCAAGTGATCAGTAATTGAAAATCCGAAGATGCTGAGAGAATGCATTAAAATGGCTCTAAAACTGGGATTTCATTATGCAGGATTTGAGGTCATGGTTAATTTGCTCAGATTTATCGTCCCCAGGTTGTCCAGGACAGGCATGCACAAGAAGCCGCAGTGATTTGTGGGTAACATTAAGGCGAGGATGCTGCCAAGAGCACCCAGACCCTCTCAAAATCCCCTCTGCAATCTGTTAAGGTGGTCAGCGACAGCAACTGCTAAATCAGTGCCGTCTCTTTTCAGCAGAAGAAGGGACGGCCATTTGCCACTGCTGCTGTTTATTAACAACATCCGCACGGCGCATTTAGAATCATTAGCAGCTGATCAAAACGTGCATTTATACGAAGACTTTGGCGAAAGTTGCGAAAAGTTCATCTCTTTGTCTGATAGTAGGAAGTGTTAACGTAAATGTTTATGCACCACAGTTTTCGAATGAATATTGCCAAAATGATCCACACATTATGCTTTTTTCACTCAGAAGACCCTTCTTCCTCAGCTGGGATCGCTTAGAGCCCTTTGAAGCTGCATTTAAACTGAAGTCATGGACTGCTTCCGTGTTATTCGATTGCATTATTTATATAATTTATTCCAGTAACCGTTTTGTTTTGTCATGCTACTGAAATGACGTGAAGTGATTTTCTAATCCACAAAAAGCAATAAACAAATGAATAAACCGTTCTTAGCTTGTTTTGTCTGTAGCCAGAATATGACATGCTTTTCCCCACAAAAAAAGGAATTAGTTCCTTTTTTTCATTTATAGGCTATTTACAATATGCATTTTTTGTGTAAATAGATATATGTGAGCAGCATTAAACAGTCTGTGTAAATAAACATAAATGCAGTATCAGATGCAGCTTGACTTATGACTTTATGACTTTGTTGAAGAAAAAAGTGGAATGTTAACAGTCTAATATCATGAGTGATTGAAGTAGCTGGTTAAATTTAAGCATTTGACTTAAAAAAACAATACAGATACATATTATGAGGTCATTTTAAAAACTGTTCTTACAAAGGTAAAAAATGTCACTGGAAATCAATTTCAGGGGGTAAATATTGCTATAAATATATCCGTTCCAGTTGGCAAAAAGATTTAATGGATTTGGTGATAAAATAGTATAAAGAGAGATTTACAGGCAATTGTTTTTGACCAAGAACAACAAATCATTTAGAATCATTATTGGTTGATCAAAGCATGCATTAGTAAGATTTGTGGTGGTTGTAAGACCTTGTAAATTGTAGGACTTCTCTGTTTGAAACAGCGATGGGAAATACAAGTGCACTTCAGTTTATGAGTGAATATTGCCTAAATTATCTATCAATAATGCTTTTTTCACTCAAAAACTGAGGTGCATGAGCTCAGATCAATGAGGCCTATGATCAATCAGTTCCAAAGAAGAAATATAAAACCTGTGCAAATTGAGACGAAAAAACACATTGACAATATGACAGAAAAATTGAATCCAAGATTTGCTGATAATACAGCATGATGAGAGATTTACATGCCATCATTTTTTACGGGAAACACCAAATTATTTAGAATCATTAACAGCTAATCAAAACATGCATTTGTTAGAAGGTTTTGGCAAAAGTTGCGGCAAAGTTCATAATCCCTTTTTCTGAGAGAGCGACAGGATTTGCTAAAGTGTAAATTATTCACAAATAATGATTTTTTTTCACACAAAAACTGAGATGCATGAGTTTAGATCAATGAGGCCTACAGTCAATCAGTTCCAAAAACGAAATACAAAACTTGTGCTAATTGACAGCGAAACACATTGAGAAAGACTGAATCCAAGATTTGGTGATAATATAGCATGATGAGAGATTTAGATGCGTTCATTTTTTATGTGGAACACTGAATTATATACAATCATTAACAGCTAATCAAAACATGCATTTTGTAAGAAGGCTTGGCAAAAGTTGCAGGAATGTCTTTTTCTGAGAGAGTGACAGGAAATGCTTAAGAGCAAATATTTGTGCACCTTTTTGAACAGACGTTGCCAAAATTATACATAAATGATACTTATTTAACTCAAAAACTGAGGTGCATATGCTCAGATCAGTGAAGCCTAGGGCCAGTCAGTTTCAAGAAGAAATACAAAACCTGTGCAAACTGAAAGCAAACACATTGGCAAAAAGATTGAATCCAAGATTTGATGACAATACAGCATAAAGATAGATTTACAAGCAATCATTCTTTATGGAGAACACCCAAATAATGTAGAATCATTAGCAGCTGAGCAAAACATGCTTTTGTATGAAAGTTTTGGCAAAAGTTGCGGCAAATTTCATAATATTTTCATCTGAGAGAGCGACGAGAAATGCTCAGTTTTTGAGTGAACATCGCCAAAATTATCCACAATCATTTTTTTCTTTTCACTCAAACACTGAGATGCATAAACTCAGATCAATGAGGTCTACAATCAGTCAGTTCCAAAAAAGTAGTAGAAAACCAGTAATAATTTAAAGAATTCAAGTTGACAAAATGATTGAATCCAAGACTTGCTGATAATACATAACAAGAGATTTACACTATATTTATATTTTCATGGGGAGCACCAAATTATTTAGAATCCACTGAATCCAACAGCTAATTAAAACATGCATTTGTAAAAACATGCATATATATATTTTTTTTCCTTCCCACTCAGAAACTGAGATGCATGAGTTTAGATCAATGAGGCCTACAGTCATCAGTTCCAAAAAGAAATACAAAACCTGTGCTAAACACACTGACAAAAAGACTGAATCCAAGATTTGGTGATAATATAGCATGATGCGAGATTTACATTCATTAATTTTATTATGAGAAACACCAAAGTATTTAGAATCATTAACAGCTACTGTAATCAAAATGTGTGTTTGTAAGAAGGTTTTGTTGAAAGTTGCAGCAAAGTTCATAATCTCTGTTTGAGAGAGCGGCAGGAAATGCTAAAGTGCAAATGTTTGGCCATCTTATTTTTAGAAGTGAACATTGCCAAATTTGTCCACAAATAATGTTTTTTTTTTTTTTTTTTTTTTAAACTCAAAAACTAAGGCGCATCAGCTCAGATTGATGAGACCTAGGACCAATCAGTTTTAAGAAATACAAAACCTGTGCAAAGAAACATTAACAAAAAGATTGAATCCAAGATTTGCTGATAATACAGCATAATGAGAGATTTGCATGCAATATTTTTTTTTTTTACGGGGAACACCAAATTATTTCAAATCATTAGCGGCTGATCAAAACATGCATTTGTACGAAGGTTTTGACAAAAATTGTGGCAAATTTCAGAATCTCTTTGTCTGAGACAGTGACAGGAACTGCTAAAAATCTAATATTTGTGCACCTCTGTTTTTGAGTGAACATTGCCAAAAGTATCCATCAATAATGCTTTTTAACTCAAAAACTGAGGTGCATGAGCTCAGATCAGTGAGGCCTACAGTCAATCAGTTCTAAAAAAGAAGTAGAAAACCTGTGATAATTTAAAGAAATTAGGTTGACAAAATGATTGAATCCAAGATTTGTTGATAATACAGAATAATGAGAGATTTACATGCAATCATTTTATATGGGGAACACCAAATTATTTAGAATCATTAGCGGCTGATCAAAACATGCATTTGTGTGAAGGTGCAAATATGAAGAGCAAATATTTGTGCACCTCTGTTTTTCAGTGAACGTTGCCAAAATTATCCACAAATTATGCTTTTTTAACTCAAAAACTAAGATGCATTTACTCTGATCAATGAGGGCTACAGTCTGTCAGTTCCAAAAAGAAATACAAAACCTGTGATAACTGACAAAAAGATTCAACCCAAGATTTGGTGATAATATAATATAATATAATATATAATATAATGATGAGAGATTTACATGAGTTCACTTTTTATGCGGAACACCAAAGTATTTAGAATCATTAACAGCTACTCAAAATGTGAGTTTGTATAAAGGTTTTGGTGAAAAAAGCAAATATTTGTGCACCTCTGTTTTTGAGTAAATGTTGCCAAAATTATCCACAAATAATGCATTTTTCATTCAAAAACTGAGATGCATGAGTTTAGATCAATGAGGCCTACAAACAATCAGTTCCAAAAAGAAATACAAAAACTGTGCAAATTGCAAATTGAAATTGAAATTACAGCATAATGAGAGATTTATAAGCTATTGTTTTTTTACGGGGAACACCAAATTATTTCGAATCATCAAAACATGCAGTTGTACGAAGGTTTTGGGGAAAGTTGTGGCAAAGTTCATAATCTCTTTGTCTGAGAGAGCGACAGGAAATGCTGAAGTGTGAATGTTTGTGCATCTTTTTGAGTGGACGTTACCAAAATCATCCATAAACGATGCTTTTTTTTTTAACTCAAAAACTGAGGTGCATGAGCTTTAGCAGCTGATCAAAACGTGGATTTGTAAGACAGTTTTGGCAAATATCTTTGTCTAAGAGAGCGACAGGAAATGCTAAAATGCGAATGTTTGTGCACCTCATTTTTAGGAGTGAACATTGCCAAAATTATCCACAAATAATGCTTTTTTAACTCCCAAACTGAGATGCATGAGTTTAGATCAATGAGGCCTACAGTCAATCAGTTCCAAAAAGAAATACAAAACCTGTGCTAAACACACTGACAAAAACATTGAAATTGGTGATAATATAGCATGATGAGATCTACATGCATTCATTTTTTATGAGGAACACCAAAGTATTTAGAATCATTAACAGCTACTCTAATCAAAACGTGCATTTGTAAGAAGGTTTTGGCGAAATTTGCAGCAAAGTTTATAATGTCTTGGTCTGAGAGAGCAACAGGAAATGCCAAAGTGCAAACATTTGTGGACTTCATTTTTTGGAGTGAACATGGCTAAAATTATCCACAAATAATGCTTTTTTTAACTCAAAAACTGAGGTGCATGAGCTCAGATTGATGAGACCTAGGACCAATCAGTTTCAAGAAATACAAAACCTGTCCTAAAGATCTGCTGATAAAACAGCATGATGAGAGATTTACATGCAATTATTTTTTATGGGGAACACCAAATTATTTCGAATCATTAACAGCTAATCAAAACGTGCATTTGCAAGAAGCTTTTGGCAAAAGTTGCAGTAAATTTCATAATGTCTTTGTCTGAGAGAGCAACAGGAAATGCCAAAGTGCAAATGTTTGTGCATCTCATTTTTAGGAGTGAACACTGCCAAAGTTGTCCACAAATAATGCTTTTTTAAGAGATTTACATGCAATCATTTTTACGTGGAACACCACATTTTTTAAAAACATGCATTTGTACAAAGGTTTTCGTGAAAGTTGCGGCAAATTTCAGAATCTCTTTGTCTGAGAGAACGACAGGAAATGGCAAAGTGAAAAAAACTGTGCACCTCTGTTTTTGAGTGAGCATTGAGAAAATTATCCACAAATAATGCTTTTTTTTTACTCAAAAACTGAGCTGCATGAGTTCAGATCATCTGAACGTTCAATCAGTTCCAAAAAGAAAAACAAAACCCATGCTACTGACAGCGAACACATTGTGAAAAAAAAAAAAAGATATAATCCATTATTTGGTGATAATATAGCATGATGAGAGATTTAAATTTGTTTCTTTTTTATGAGAAACTAATCAAAATGTGCATTTGTAAGAAGTCTGTGGCAATAGTTGTGGCAAAGTTCATAATATCTTTATCTGAGAGAGTGACAGGAAATGCTTAAGAGCAAATGTTTGTGCACCTTTTTAAGTGAACATTGCCAGTGTTGTCCACAAATGATGCTATTTTTTTTTTTTTTTAACTAAAAAACTAATGTGCATGAGCTCAGATTGATTAGACCTAGGATCAATCAGTTTTAAGAAATACAAAACGTGCTAAACACATTGACAAAAAGATTGAATCCAAGATTTACTGATAGTACAGCATAATGAGAGATTAACATGCAATCATTTTTTTGGGGAACACCAAATTATTTAGAATCATTAGCTGCTGAGCAAAACATGCATTTGTACAAAGGTTTAGGCGAAAACTGTGGCAAATTTTAGAATCTTTTTGTCTGAGAGCGCGGCAGGAAATGGCGAAGTGCAAATATTTGTGCACCTCTGTTTTTTAGTGAGCATTGCCAAAATTATCCACAAATAATGCTTTTTTTTTTTACTCAAAAACTGAGATGCATGATTTCAGATCAACTAAACGGTCAATCAGTTCCAAAAAGAAAGACAAAACCTGTGCTATTGACAGCGAACACATTGAGAAGAAAAAAAAAGAAAGAAGATATAATCCAGTATTTGGTGATAATATAGCATGATGAGAGATTAAAATTTGTTTATTTTTTTTTATGAGAAGCTAATCAAAATGTGTATTTCTAAGACGTCTGTGGCTATAGTTGTGGAAAAGTTCATAATATCTTTATCTGAGAGAGTGACAGGAAATGCTTAAGAGCAAATGTTTGTGCACCTTTTTGAGTGAACATTGCCAGTGTTGTCCACAAATGATGCTATTTTTTAACTAAAAAACTAAGTGCATGAGCTCAGATTGATGAGACCTAGGATCAATCAGTTTCAAGAAATACAAAACGTGCTAAACACATTGACAAAAAGATTGAATCCAAGAATTGCTGATAATACAGCATAATGAGAGATTTACCTGCAATCATTTTTTACAGGGAAACACCAAATTATTTAGAATCATTAACAGCTAATCAAAATGTGCATTTGCAAGAAGGTTTTGGCGAAAGTTGCTGCACATTTCATAATGTTTTGGTCTGAGAGAGCAACAGGAAATGCCAAAGTGCACATATTTGTGTATCTCTTTTTTAGGAGTGAACATTGCCAAAGTTGTCCACAGATAATGCTTTTTTAACTCAAAAACTAAGGTGCATGAGCTCAGATTGATGAGGCCTAGGACCAATCAGTTTCAAGAAATACAAAACGTGCTAAACACATTGACAAAAAGATTGAATCCAAGATTTGCTGATAATACAGCATAATGAGAGATTTACATGCAAGCATTTTTTATGGGGAACACCAAATTATTTCAAAACATGCATTTGTACGAAGGATTTGGTGAAAGTTGCAGCAAATTTCAGAATCTCTTTGTGTGAGAGAGCGACAGGAAATGGCAAAGTGCCAATATTTGCGCACCTCTGTTTTTGAGTGAACATTGCCAAAATTATCCACAAATAATGCTTTTTTTACTCAAAAACTGAGATGCATGAGTTTAGATCAACTAAACGGTCAGTCAGTTCCAAAAAGAAATACAAAACCCTACTACTGACAGCGAACACATTGGAAAAAAAAAAAAAAAAGATATAATCCAGTATTTGGTGATAATATAGCATGATGAGAGATTTACATGCATTCATTGTTTATAGGGCTGGGTGATAATTCGATAACGATAATTTTTGCTTTATAATTTTCCTCGATAAAACGATATGAAGAGTTCGATAAATGTTCGATATAATTTTTATGTGCCAAAAGCGGAACGAAACAGCGCGACTCATTTGAATCGCGCCACCCGGACCGTTTATCCGCTCGGACCAAAGTTTAAACTGTCGCGCTGCGCGAGCTCACTAGACATGCGTTTATTATTTAGAAGCGGCACGGACACGCCTGGAAAAGTCGAGCGCGTCGCTTCCGTAATGAGTGTAGCTGCTGCGCGCCTACATTTGAAATAACGAACTTGAACGCCCAAAAGACGTGATATGTGAACGGCTCCGTCACGCGAGCACTAAACAGCGCTGTGAGATCCAGTTTGAAACACTTGAATTCAGCGATGAACACAAATGACTCTGTGATTCAAACTAGTTTAAAGCTGTGTGCAACGAGACAGACAGAAGGCTTTTCAGTCTGCAATCCATTTACCATGGATTTACTGTAGTAACACTCACTGCACCATGGTATTGTGGCAGCAATGTGGGATATTCACATTGAATTTTATTACAGGAATAATGACATATAATTATAGTATGTGATTAAGCTGTAGCATGTGTGCATTTATAGTGAATGTTTTTAGACTACCGTTTTTCATACAAATAGGCTACCTATAAAACCATGTAGTTATATTTTTACCATGGTATCGAGGTATGTGTGGTTTTAACTGTTATCACTAATATCATGATTTAAAATATATGCTTGCTACTATGGGAGACCAATGCTTAAAAAAAAAAAAAAAAACCTGGGTCAGAATAAATGTAACCATATAAAACTGAGGTTGCTACAATTTTTGCAGATGTTACTGGCAGATAATGAACAAAAAAATTACCTCTGCATCCTCAAGCTACTATCAAATGTACATTTCTAAGAGACAAAAAAGTGATGTTGTTGTTATTATTATTATTATTATTATTATTATCAGACAACCCAAACCCTGTTTCTTGATTTGAAACAATATAACTCATTAGAACATGAAGAAATAAATTTTTCTATTTAGATATTTATTTTGTTAAAGAAAATTAACGGTCTGGTTTCTACAACTTTTACTTTGGAGCAAAAATCTGACGTTAAACTTGAAAGAAATAGAGATTTGACATTTATCGTGATAATTATCGATATCGACTGATATGAAAAAAATTATCGTGATTATTTTTTTGCCCATATCGCCCAGCCCTAAGTAACACCAAAGTATTTAGAATCATTAACAGCTACTGTAATCAAAACATGTGTTTGTAAGAAGGTTTTGTCGAAAGTTGCGACAAAGTTCATAATGTCTTTGTCTGAGAGAGCGACAGGAAATGCTAAAGTGCAAATATTTGTGCGCCTCATTTGTAGGAGTGAACGTTGCCGAAATTACCCACAAATAATGCTTTTTTAACTCCCAAACTGAGATGCATGAGTTTAAATCAATGAGGCAGTCAATCAGTTCCAAAAAGAAATACAAAACCTGTGCTAAACCTGTGAATCCAAGACTGGCTGATAATACAGCATAAAGATAGATTTACAAGCAGTCATTTTTAACGGGCAACACCAAATTATTTAGCATCGCTAATCAAAACGCACATTTGTAAGAAGGTTTTGTCGAAAGTTGCGGCAAAGTTCATAATCTCTTTGTCTGAGACAGCAGCGGGAAATGCTAAAGTGCAAATGTCGGCCATTCCTGACAGGCGGACTTGCGTGATAAGATGTTGGCTGACACGTTTCGTGTTCCTTATGCACGCCGGAGGCCCTGCAGGGGTACAACACTCGGCATTCTCAAAACTTCAATATTAACTCCACGTCATAATCGTTCAGCTCATCAAAGGGACAGAAATTCAAATGAGCAACACCACCTCCACCCCCCTCCGAATCCCGATAAGACAACCTGAGTCCTTGTGAAAGATGAGCCATGGCTATTTCTGGAGACCGGAGTGCTCTCTTGCCACAGGGCGAACCCTGAATAGCCGTGGCTGGAATTACTTGAAAAGAGGGGGACTGGCTCATGCACTTGGGGCTTGTCATTGTCGAAGAGCTTTTGTTCCCTCGTCTCATAGATCACCCTTTGAAAGCACTTCTCATGCTTAAGATGGATATGAAACTGTAGCGCACAGCATATGTTAAGAAAATCCTGGGAGAAATGGTTGACCCATTTTAGCGAGTGTGGTCTGTGCGTGCGTTGATTGATCGCGGAGGTTTGTGGATGGTTGATGGACCTTTGTGCCGAGTTCAATGAAGGTTACGAATTGAACTGCAACAGGCTGTTAGAATTTTGTGTGCGGTATCAAATATCGTTTTGATTAATGGGATAATTGTGGTGTTAAACGATGGATTTGTAAGACTGATAATTCTGACTCTACAGGACGATTTCAACCAAAAATTATGATTTTGTAATTATTTAATTACACTCAATTTTACAAGCATGTATGCAAACATTTATGTGTTATATGTTTTCAGTATATAAAATACAGCATACGCACACAAAGTGTATATGTGTGTTTATATATATAGGTAAAACCTTTTTAAAACTTAAAAAAACAAAAAACAAAAAAAACAAATTTAAAAAAGAATTCATAAGAAAAATATATATCTGTATTTAAAATATTTTACATATATAAAACATCATCTATAGTTATCAAAAATACATTAATGTCAAAAATACATTAAAAATAGTTATGAAATATAATGAAAATTTCATATAATTTTTCTATTTATTCAATTATTGTCACATGATCCATCAGTATATAAAATACAATATATGCACACAAAGTTTATATGTTGTGTTTATATATAGGTAAAATATTTTAAAAATATAAATAAAATAAAAAAGGAATTGAAAAAAATGTATTTGATTAAAAAATACAGTAAAAATAGTTACGAAATATTACTGCAATTTAATAAACATTTTTGTAGTTATTTAAGATTTATTGAAACATTTAATTTATTCAAAATGTAAATTATTGTCAGAAATCATTCTAATATGCTGATTTTCTGCTCAAAAATAAATAAATAAATAAATCTTATCAGTGGTGAAAACTTTTTTTTTGTTTTTTTTTGAATAAATTAATCAATAATGAATAACATTTTCAAAAGAAAAGCATTTATTTGAAATAGAAATCTTTTGTAACATTATAAACATCTTTACTGTCATTTTTGATCAATTTAATGCATCTTTGAGGAATAAAAGGAAAAAAATATGTTGTGTTTAAATATAGGTAAAAAAAAAAAAAAAAAAAAAGATATATAATATATATATATATATATATATATATATATATATATATATTAAAGAATAAAATAATATATCTTAAAATAAAAAAAATGCAGTAAAAATAATGATGTAATATTACAAAATTTTCATGTAACTTCTGTTTATTGAAAATTTATTCAAAAATTTAATTTGTTAAAAATGTAAATTATTGTCACATGATCCATCAGTATATAAAATACAATACACACACAAAGTTTATATGTTATGTTTATATATAGGTGAAATATTTTCAGAAATAAATAAAAAAATGATTTAAAAAATAATATATCGTTGCCTTAGAATTATATGGTTCTATCTGACATTTTTGTCAAAATTGAGTTATTCACAAATTCTTATTCGGTGACAACTTATTTACATTATGTGATGTTTCTTTTGTAAGCTGTGTACATTTTGGGCCTTTTTTAGAAAACAGAAGCCTATGGAAAGCAAAAACTTTGAAGCTCAACATCTCAAAAGTGCTCAGAATGCAGATAGGCGACGACGTGTGTGTGTGTATAAAAAATAAAAAATACATATGAAAAATGACTACAATTTAATAAACTTTTCAGTTTATCCAAAATTTGTTTAAACATTTAATTTCAAAATGTAAATTATTGTCAGAAATCATTCTAATATGCTGATTTGTTGCTCAAAAAAAAAAAAAAAACAACCAAAAAATATTATCATTTTAATTTTTTTAAGTTGTTTTTGTTTAATATCCTGGTGGAAACCATATTTTTCCCGAACTAGAAATCTTTTGTAACATTATAAACATCTTTACTGTCTTTTTTGATCAATTTAATGCATCCTTGAGGAATTATTATTATTTTATTTTTTTTCAGATTTATTTCATAATTTATTTTATAACAATAATTATTGCGATTCACATGAAGGCTTTTCATTTAAATAAATAAATAAATAAATAAACTTGTGAAAGCCGTTGTTTTCAGGGTCACTCACCTATGAATGATCCTCATTCGATGAGATCTCGTAAATTTTGAAACCTCTTCTGAAAATGCTTGGCTTAGATATCCAAGTCTGAAAACTCTGTAAGAGCGAAATGATAAAATCAAGAGCAGGATTTTTGGCAGGCTGCGGTGAATCTCGTCTCCTGCTGAAAGCTTTCAGTCGTGGGAGGACGCCGTGAGTACAGTAAAACCATTATGAAGGACTTCTGTTTATCACGTCAGATTTAAATGTTTGTGTTACGCTGTGAACTCTTCGGTACAGCAGGTCCTTGGGTGAGTGTTGCAATCGCTTCAGCTTTAGCTGGCATGTCGTACAACAGAGAGATGTGAGAAGCAGTTATTAATCATAAAATATTGTTTGTATATGCTGAAGCTGTACTTTGGATTCTTTATTTAGAGTATGTTCCATAATACTTATTCAGTAAATTTGGGCTATTTTATAGACATTTACAAGAAAATGACAAGCTTTAAATTATCAAAACTTGCAAAAACAAACCTTCTGGTGTTATATGATGCACTTTATATAATGCAAACTTACCAATCAGGGCAGTTTAGATAAACATCATTTTTCTGGTTTATAAATTCTGTTTCAAGACCTAGTATACTACCTTGATGTCCACTATGTACAAAGTAGAAATACAAAAAAAGGTAAAATTGCACAATACATATTGCAGATCATCAACATTACAGATGACAATCCTTTGGAAGCTGTCAATAAACAGTCATTTGTAAAATAAATAAATAAGTAAATAAATAAATAAAATATAGTAAATATAACGTAAAATATAATAAGATAAAAAATAAATGAATAAAAAAAAAAATCGCTTTATATATGATGTAAAAACTTTTATAAAATATAAGATATAAAACTTTTTATTGAAATTACTTTTCAGATTTATTTTATTTTATATTATTTTATTTTATTTTTTAAAAAAATATTTATATATATATTTTATTTTATTATCGTATTTGGTGCTCAGACAGAAGCAAAACTAAAGCTAAACCATAAAAAAGTTAAATAAAATAAAAATAATAAATCAATAAAATAAAAAATTAAAATAAAAATAAAAGTCTTCCCCAAGGCAACATTAGGCAACTACAATAAAAAATATATATATAAAAAAAAAAACTATGCAGATGATAAATAAGTAAGTGCATAAATAAATAAGTAAATAAATTAATTAATTAATACATGTAATATAAAATATAATAAATATAATGTAAAATATAATATAAAAATAAATGAATAAATAAAGAAAATTAATCACTTTATATATGATGTTACTAATAAAACTTTTTTTATTGAAAGTATTTTTCAGATTTTTTATTTTATTTTATTTTATTTTATTTGTTTATTGTATCTTATTTGGTGCTCAGACAGAAGTAAAACTAAACCATAAAAAAGTGGAATAAACATAAAATAAAATAAAACATTTTGCATTTCTGTTTAGTTTAACTTAATATACTAAATAATATATTAAAACTACAATAAAAATTATTTTTAAAAACTATGCAGATGTTATAAAATAACATATAACATCTGTGTAGTTTTTCTTAAATAATATACATCTGTAAAAACAATTGCTGTATTGTAAGTTATTAAAAAACACAAAACATAATCACTAAAACCTTAAAATAAAAATTTAAATAGAAAAAAAAATTTTAAATAATTTTTTTATATAATAATTTAAAATGAAAACATAACAAAAAAACAAAACAAAAAAAATAAATAAAATAAAATAATATCTCAGTAATACAGTGTACCCAAAACGATTTCACACACACACACACACACACACAAACACACACACACATATATATATACAGTTTTTATATGACTTGTTTGCCGCCTTAAATGCACTGTGCTTGCAATGCATTGTGGGATTGCTGTTTTTTAATTCAAATTTGACTACGAATGTATCTTAAGGTTAGACAGTAACATCTACGACCCCTTACAATGCACACTACATAGGTGGCTCGCTAGGTTTTAAAACATAGTAAATTTCAAGTGCGCATTCTGCACAAGCGGTGATGAAATTTGAGTGAATTCTGATAAACATCTTGACAGGAACATGATGAGCGAGGCAGACACGGCTAATCATAACTTACCGGGCTCTTCCTGTTAAAAGCCTACGCAGGTTTTTACTTGCCAGCTGTCTTACCTTCAGTCTGGATTTACGACTTCCTGGTTGGCAGTTTGTTAGTTTCCTGGTTTCGGCAGCGACGCGGGAGGCCCAGGAGACGGAGGAAGGCTGAGGCAGAGCTCTGATCAGAGGCGAGGTAATGATGGCTTTCTACTGCGGGCTTTGTCTTCCTTCCTGAAGCCTCCTGGATCTGGGATAGCTATTAACGATCCCCTTGAATAATTCACACTGATGGATAAAACACCTCCACAATTAACGGCGTGCCACGCTGAACCACCCACTCCACTGAGGACCACTGGAAGTGACGGCTCGTTGTAAAATATTCACACGTCTCTCCCGCCTCTCGCTCGCTCGCACGCGCTCGTTTATATACCTGGGTTAAAGATCTGGGGGTTATGCCACTTTGAGAAGTAAATTCAGATGGAAGGAGATGCGAGGTTTTTAGTACAACTCGATTGTGACATTTTCTGAAGGAAAATTGAGTGGCGTTTGCTCCCTGCCGCAGTGATGCAGTGTTGTTGGTGGTTGCTAAGGTCTTCTGAGTGGTTGCTAGAGTGTTACTATGTGGTTGCTAGGGTGTGCTGAGTGGTTGTTTGTTTTTATGGCGTTCTAAGCTGCACTTCTAGAGTGGTATATATAGAGTGTGTGCATGCTTGTGAAATATATGAAAATATTATATATATATATATATATACATATATATATATATATATAATAAAAATAATATTTTTATATATTTCACAAGCATGCACACACACACACACACAAAAAATGTATATATATATATATATATATATATATATATATATATATTGCAAATACAGTTTTTTTAAATACTGTATTTACAACAATATATATATTTTTTAGTTTTTATATACATGCATTTCCACATATTTTTGGCCATATTTTCATTCAAAAATTCTTTAGATTTTTTAGTTTATTTTAGTTTATTTGTAGACAAAATGCAAAGAAATATATTTTCTTGCCAATAATACAATCATAAAAATAATATTATTAATATATTATATTTCACAAATATACAAAAAAAGAGCCAAAAATTGATTTTTTTTAATATTAACACAAATATTGTTTTTTTTTTTTTTTTTTTTTTTTTTTTTTTTTTTTTTTATCTACTTGTATTTCTTCCTATTTTAACCATGGCATTATTTATTTATTTAACAAATATACATTAAAAACAGCCCAAAATATACTGCAAATATATATACATTTTTTTTTTAAATACTGTATTTACAAGAATATATTTTTGTGATTTTATTTACTTGCATTCCCACATATTTTCGGCCATGTTTTTATATATTTTCATTCTAATGTATTTATTTATTTATTTATTTATTTATTTAGATTATTATTATTATTATTTATTTTATTTTTTTTGTGGACAAAATGCATATAAATATATTACCTTGCCACTAATAAAAAAAACATAAAAATAATGTTATTTAATATTATATTTCACAAATATACAAAAAAGCAAAAAATAGATTTTTAAATATATTTGCACAGATATATTTTAGCTATTTTTTTATATACTTGTATTTTCTCATATTTTTACCATGATATTATAGCTTTTATTTTTTTTTAATTTATGTTTAGTTATTTTTACACATATACATAAAAAACAGCCAAAATATATTGCAGATGTTTTTATATATTTTCATTCTATTTTTCTATTAGATTTTTTAAAATTGTTTTTGTAGACAAAATGCATATACATATATTTTGTTGCCACTAATAAAATGTAAAAAAAGCCAAAAATAGTTTTTTAAATATATATAAAACATATTTTAATATATTTAAAACACAAATATATTTTAGCTACTTTTTTAATCGACCTGTATTTTTCTCATATTTTTTAATAGATTTAATCTGTGTATTCATATATTTTTTTTTTTTTTTTTTTACAAATACAGATACAAATAAAAAAACAGCCAAAATATACTGTAAATTTCAAACTATATATATATATATATGCATATGTATTTATTTATTTACTTGCATTTCCACATATTTTTGGCTGTTTTCATATATTTTCATTGTTTTTTTTTTTTTTTTTTTAGATTTGTATTTTTTTTATTTTAATTCTTTGTAGACAAAATACATAAATTTTCTTGCCAATAATAAAAATAATATAGTTTAATGTATTATATTTCATAAATATACAAAAAAAAGCCAAAAAAAATAGACTTTTAAATATATTAACACAAACATATTTTAGCAAATTTTTTTTTACTTATATTTCCTCATATTTTCACCACGATATGATAGATTTTATATTTGTATTTATTTTACATTTTTATTTATTTATTTTAATAAATTTACCTATTTATATTTTGTACTTTTATAACGAACATTTTATTGCTACGTCAATGCTAGAGTGTTTCTTACTGGTCCAAAAAAAAAAAAAACAGTAAGTTGATGTACTATTTTCTAGATAAGGCATGTGGTCCTTCTTTGGTGTAAGTCTATGTAATTGTTAACTCAGAAAAGTAATAACACAACAATACCCTTGATTTGAGGTACGCAGAATGAGTTAGATGCCAAAGTTTAGTAGTTAGGGCTGAGGAGTTTGTTCAAATCCCAATGATAACAGTGATGCCTCACTTAGCAAGAACCCCTACAGAGTCAGTTATGTATTTAAACCGTATCAAACTTACTGAGAACAAGCCTTTGTGATAGAATGAATATTTGTATGTACAAAAAGTTGATTATTTTTTAAAAACTTCATAGGTTTCAGATGAATGAATTTTAAAGAACAGCGAGTTTCTTTATGAAAAAAATATAAGACAAAGGGAAAGAAAACAGAAGAAATTCATAAGAAGCCTGGGCCCTGTTTGCTTTAGCTTTGTCCTGTCACTGCAATAAGTCTTGAGGGGTGAGGAGCCCCGGAAGACATAAAACTTTTTGCAGCTTGTGTATTCTGTTTCATGAGCAGAACTTCAGAGAGCAAATGAGCTGCACATGTCTGACACGCTCATGTAAATTAGATAAGAACTTCAACCTTGCCCCAGCGCTATGCAAACTTCATTTGGTTTTATATATTAATCATAAACATTCAATATATGCAGTATTAATTGCCCTACATATTACGCGGCTGTCATTTAAGATGGCCTGAACTAGACTCGGAGATCACATGAATCTGTGGTCTTAAATCAAAACCGGCAGGAGTCCTTGTTCGCTCATTGTTATGGCTAAAGCTCATCTGGACTAGACAGAGCGGCTGACAATGAGAGAGATGTGCATTAAACCACTGAGACGGAACATTTGGCAGGCACTTTTGTCCAAACCTTTGTCCTTTTATCCATATCAAGGTATATGTTTTAAAATATGCATTTGGTGCTAAGAAAGTGCTCTACCAATTAAGCTACAAGAACTTGCCTGGCTAAGTTTATCCAGGTAGTTGTTAGTGGCTTGGTATGCCGTTGGTAGGGTGTTGCTAGGAAGTGTGCTATGATAAATGCAAGTCTGGGATTTTTGATCACCCTTTCCGATATGACGAAAGAACATTTTTGGATATTACAAAATACAGAACAGATGGTCAAAATTTTATTAGATTTTAAAATGGTTCACATGTGAAGAACTACAAGTAGATACAAATATTTGATTAAAATCAAATAATATTTACACTAATGTTGCATAAATGTTTTTTAAAATTATTTTAACAAATATCTGGAAAAGGGGCATGTATATGTATTTTCTTACCATTTGAAGTATGTTTTGTAATTTTGAAGTTTAATTTTGTAATATTGAAGCCCATGGGATTTTTTTTTTCACACTTTCCCATAAAAAAAAAAAAAAAAAAAAAAAAAAAAATATATATATATATATATATAAATTAAAAAAAATGTATTTATTTTTGAATATTACAGAATATACAAACGATGGTGTAGTATGAAAAAAATGTAGTATGGATTTTTACACATATTTACAGAAACATATGAAGAAATTTAAGTAGATGCAACTGATTAAAAATAACTGATGTTTTTTTTTAATTCTAAATATTTTTAGAATTCTTTTGACAAAAAAGTAGTGAAGTACCTTTTTTAATGTATTGAAGATTAATTCTGTAATATAATTATAATATAATATATATATATATAATTAATTCTGTAAATATTTTTTTATATATATTTTCTTTGTAAGTTTTTTTTAGAATTATTTCAGTATTATTTTTTACATTTTTTTCTTTTTTTTTTTTTTTTTTTTTATAATTTTGTAATGTATTGTAGTTTACATTTTTTCCCCTCACTTTCCCATATGTTGATCCCAATAAATAAATAAATATTTGATCATTACAAAATATACAGAAGATGGTCAGAAATGTTGTATAGACTATGCATATACTATATATATATTTTTCTTGTCCCTTGAAGTACATTTTGTAATGTATTATTTTTTTTTACACTTTCCCTTATGACCAAAAAAAAAATTAATAATTAATAATAAATGAATGAATGAATAAGTAAATATTTATTCATAAATAAATATATAAATCTATGGGAAAAAATAAGTAGCTAAAACTGATCAGTATATGTTTTATATATTTTCATTCTATTTTCATTTTCATTCTATCTTTTTTTTATTATTTTAACAAATATATAGTTTAAAAAATGCATATACCGTATATATATATTTTTTCTTGTCCCTTGAAGTACATTTTGTAATATTTTTTTCACACTTTCCCATATGACCATAACTTAATAAATAAATATTTATGATTATTACAAAATATACAGAAGATGGTCAGAAATGTAGTATACATGTAAATTTATAAAGAAATATAATATACGTTTATTTTAAATATTTGTTATAATTAGTTTAGTAATAATTTTGCAAATGTATTAACAAGTGCATGAATTTTTTTTTATTTTTTATTTTTTTAACCCCTTAAAGTACATTTTATAGCATTTTGAAGTTTAATACTTATGGTTAGAGGTGTTTTATATTTAAGTGTATATAGACGATAGTCCAATCTCTACATTCTGAGTTTTAACTCATCATATGAAACTTACAATATTCCAGTTAAGTACCTCAAGGCCGAAAATCAAAACATTAGCATCTAATGATCTAAAAGCGTGTTTCACCTGAAATGGACGATATTTTTAATTGAGTAAATAAATCCCAAATTCATACATCTACATTAAATCTGAACTTGACCTCTCCGTGCCCTCAATTAAAAAAGTCCCTCCTCCTTTTTTTCATATTCAAATGACGGAATTACAAGCCCAGGACCGGATATAATTGTGTTTTGTGTGTGTCGACTAAACACAGGTTCCTCAGAGAAGAAAAAAGCTGGCTCCAACTATTTATTGCAGCACTGCTTTGTTCCACTCCACCCCAAAAGGCTTCAAATCATCGGGGAGATTGTTAAGCTTCTGTGGAAATTACGGAAATGCGGGGGAAATGGACGAGCTGCGCTTCATAACAATTAATCAGGGACTGCTGATTAATAAAGTTCATTTTTTATTCTCGATGATTCAGGGTATTATCAAAAGGACACTGTCCTTGTCATTTTGATTAACACACCCATCCTCCTCCTGCGGTGGGACGCGGCGAAGGGAGACGCTCTCTTGTGCCCATAAAATAAATATTGAATGAGAATATTAACTCGTTAACCTTGACAACTATTTGTAATTTTCATAAGGGCTAAACTCGCAAATTCAGCACAAAAAAAAATAAAAAAATAAAATAAAACCTGCTGTGGGGGTTGCAGAAAGGCCTCGGCGAAGGGGGGCGGAGGGGGGCAATAACAACACACAACAAATTAGAGCGAATGAAGAATGCTACTGCATGAATCCTGTCATTTTTATGGGCTGCAATGATTAATTTGTTTGTTCAAATTCTCAATTAAGCCAGGAGGAGGAGAATTAGAAAACCAGAGAGATGCAATGCGCCGTTGTCTCGCCTTTGCCTGCGGCATCAGGGGAGCGGCGGCGCTCGTATACCTGCGGCGCGTCCCGGCCGGGCCCCCGAAGCCAAACGGCGTGGTTTTAGTTCCAGCGGCAAGCAAATCAATATCAATTCCCGGATTGTTTCAATAATGTTTAGTCACAGTATTCCTCAAGTCCTTTGTCACATAATTACGTAGACACCAGAACGGTGTTTTTCGCAGGCCGATGTGATTGAACGGCCCACATCATGTGTGTCTCTTAGCTTAGCAGTCACACAGAGGATGATGTATGGGGCTCTCCGCTTGTCCTCTCAGGGGCCCCGTGCTTTTATTGTGTGCCGGAGTGACAGATGTTTCTCAAATGACCATGTCCCTCATGCGCTTTGCACCTTACAAAACCCTGTCTTATGTGACATGAATGGAAACGCTCCCTTACTGCACACCACTATTATGGACTCCTGAAATCCTGAAAGGCGTTTGTCAGGGACTCAGAGAAGCATGCCTGCGGATGACCGATAGTGCCAGTTCAGGACCAAATACTGTGTTTTGAAAACGTGTACGGCAGTCTGGAGAGAAATACGGACAGCTTGTTTTGGTGTTTGTGCGGAAATATACAAGTGTGAATCCAATTAACCTGAATTTACGTCTTTTTAAAACTTTTTGACATCTGTGTGTTCTTTTATTTTACATTTCAGGAAGAAAGTGTGAATGCTGCTTGCTTGTGCAAAACTCACTGCTACGCTATGGTAGTTGTCAGGGTGTTGCTAGGGTGTTCTGTGCAGTTACTTGTGTTGCTGTGTGTTTGCCAAGATGTTGCTATGTGGTTGCTAGGGTGTTTTAGCTGGTTTTCTGCTTCTGCAAACTCCATGGTACACTAAGGTGTTTATTGGAGGTTGCCAAGGTGTTACTAAGGTCTTCTGGGCAGCTGTTTGTGTTCCTGGGTGGTTGCCAGGGTGTTGCCATGTAGTTTGTAGAGTGTTTTGGCTTGTTTCTCACTTGTGCAAAACTCCCTGCCATGCTGGAGTGTTTACTGGAGGTTGCCATGGTATTGCTAGGGTCTTTTGGCTGGTTACTTGTGTTGCTGTGTGTTTGCCAAGATGTTGCTGGGGTGTTTTGGCTGGTTTCTTGCTTGTGCAAAACTCCCTGCTATGCTAAGGTGTTTACTGGGTTGCCATGGTGTTGCTAGGGTCTTCTGGGCAGTTTCTTGTGTTGCTGTGTGTTTGCCAGGGTCTTGCTATGTGGTTGCTAGGGTGTTTTGGGTGGTTTCTTGTTTGTGCTATGCTAGGGTGTTTATTAAAGGTTGCCAGGGTGTTGCTAGGTCTTCTGGGCAGTTGTCTGTGTTCCTGTGTAGTTGCCAGGGTGTTGCCATGTAGTTGCTAGGGGTTTTGGCTGGTTTCTCGCTTGTGCAAAACTCCCTGCTATGCTAGTGTGTTTGTTGGAGCTTCCCAAGGTGTTGCTAGAGTCTTCCAGGCAATTGCTTATGTTGCTGTGTGTTTGCCAGGGTGTTCTGGCTGGTTTCTAGGGTGTTGCTATATGGTTGCTAGGGTGTTTTTGCTGGCTTTTTGCTTGTGCAAAATTCCTTGCTAGGCTAGGGTGTTTGTGGGTTGTTGCTAGGGTGTTCTAGACTGTTACTTGTGTTGCTGTGTGGTTGCTAGAGAGTTTTTGGGGGTTTCTTGCTTGTGCAAAAGTCACTGCTACACTAGGGAATGGTTTTTAGATGGGAGTTGCCTGGGTATTGCCAGGGTGTTGCTAGGATGTTTTGGACTGTTGCCATGGTGTTGCTACGTGGTAAAGGGGTTTTGGCTGGTTTCTTGCTTGTGCAAAACTCCCTGCTTGTGTTAATATGTCTTTGCTGAGGTGTTCTGGATAGTTGCCAGGGTGTTGCTTTGTGGTTTCTAGGGTGTTTTGGCTATTTTTTTGCTTGTGCAAACTCCCTACTACACTAGGGTGCTTGTTGTAGGTTGCCATTGGATTGCCATTGGATTGTTGCTGCTGTTAATGTGAGATTGCTTAGGTGTTTTGGGCGGTTCCTGGTGTTAGGGTTAGGGGTTAGGGTTTAGGGTTATGTGGATGCAAGTGTTTTATATTGTTGTTACTATTGCTGTGAGGTTGCAGGGGCATTTTGGGTGTTTTTAGTGTTGATGTATGACTGCCAGTGTGTTGCTATGAGGTTGATGTTGTTTTGTGGAGGCTATTGTTTCTAGTTTGTTCTGGATGGCTGCAAGGGTGTTGCTAGGGTGTTCTGTGCGGTTGCTTATGTGGTTGCTAGGGCGTTCTAGTTGGTTACCAGGGTGTTTTCATGTGGACTCTAGTCTGTTGCTAAAAGGTTGCAGGGTAATTTGGGTGTTTCAGTGTTGGTGTGTAGTTGTCAGGGTGCTGCTATGTGGTTGGTCATGTTTCATCAACATGCTGCACTACTATGATTCATGTATGTAGCATGTTGCGTTTAAAGTTTGATTCTGAGGATTAGGGATTTGAAATATATAGGAGCAACAGTGATATTGCCTTAATGTTACTTTCAATATATAGTTCAAATTACAAGACATGGTAATTAATCTCAAAGGTTCATATATTTCTTTGCTCTTTAAAGAGTTGGATAATTTCTCCAGTAAAACTCTAGTGCATTTAACAGACAAATCACTTTAGTTAATGCTGTCCACTGGCTCCCCATGAACAAGGTGTCCTTTACAAGCCCAGGACAACATTGACTGGAGCCTGTGCTTGTGCAGTGAAAATGCTTATTAGTCAAACAATCCCCATCGGAATAATGCCTCCGTCAGCCTGTGGTGAAGGATAACCATGTCGGTGACAGTCCGGCGCCCAGGTCCTGCTGGAGATCAGGTACGAGGAAGAAAGCACTTAAATCAGTCAAGCTTACGTTAATATCCAAGTAGAAAGAAAATAAAGAATGTCAGTCAAGCGTTGTTACTATTATTGGTCATATTTAGGGCTATAGCCATTTAGACATCATTTTCATCTTGTGAATAATCAAATCACCACACAAATGAAATCAGTAAGTTTTAGGGGAAACTTAAACCAGAATATCATGAGATTGGGGTTGATTTGGTAAACAGTGAGCAACCACTCAGAACACCTTAGCAATGTCTTAGCAACCAGAAAAAGCAACACCCTAGCAACACCCTTTTAACCATACACAACTCCTAAGCATGATCCAGATCCATTAATATATTATAAAAATGTAAAAATCTACTAGAGATTTAAAATTGACATTGGGGTGGACTTGGTAAAGCAACCACTCAGAACATCCTAGCAATGTCTTAGCAACAGGCATAAAATCTTAGCAACCAAAGAAAAAATATCCTACAAATTCCCTGTTAACCACTTCCTCTTGCAATCACTCAGAACACTCTAGCAACACCTTAGCAACCACTAAAAACACCTTAACAATGCCCTGGTAACCACTGCCTCCTGCAACCACTCAGAACACTCTAGCAACTCCCTAGTAACCGCTCTTGCAACCACTAAGAACATCCTAGCAACCACCCAGAACACCTTAACAACCAACAAAAACACCCTACCAATGCCTTAGTAACTACTCCCTCCTGTAGCCACCCAGAACACCTTAACAACCAATGAAAAAACACCTTATCAATGCCCTAGTAACTACTTCCTCCTGCAACCACTCAGAACACCCTAGCAACACATTAGCAACCACCAAAAACACACTAGCAATGCTCTGGTAACCACTCCCTCCTGCAACCACTCAGAACACCCTAGGAACACCTTAGCAACTACCAAAAACACACTAGCAATGCCCTGGTAACCAATCTCTCCTGCCACTACTCAGAACACTATAGCAACACCTTAGCTACCACCCAGGACACCTTAGCAACGCCTTAGCAACCGCCAAAAATACCTTAGTAATGCCTTGGTAACCACTCGCTCCTGCAACCACTCAGAACACCCTAGCAACACCTTGGTAACCACTCAGAATACCCTAGCAACCCTTAGCAACCACCAAAAACACACTAGCAGCACCCTGGTGACCACCCAGTACACCTTAGCAACCAACAACAACACCCCAGCAGCACCCTGGTAATCACCACCTTCTGCAACAACAATTTGAAACACTCTAGCGACACTTTAGCAACTGCCTAGCAACACCTTAGCAACCACCAAAAACACCCTAGCAGCACCCTGGTAACCACTCTGTTCTGCAACAACTCAGAACACCTTAGTAGCCTCTCAGAACACCCTAGCAACCACCAAAAACACACTACCAACACTCCCACTCCCTCCTCCAACACCCTAGCATCACCTTAGCAACACCTCTGCAACCGCCAAAAACACCCTAGTAATGCCCTGGTAACCACTCCCTACTGCAGCCACAAAACACCCTAGCAACACCTTAGCAACCACCAAAAACACCCTAGCAGCACCCTGGTAACCACTCCGTTCTGCAACAACTCAGAACACCTTAGTAGCCTCTCAGAATACTCTAGCAACCCCTTAGCAACCACCAAAAACACACTACCAACACCCTGGTAACCACTCCCTCCTCCAACACCCTAGCAACACCTTAGCTACCACCCAGGACACCTTAGCAACTGCCAAAAACAGCCTAGTAATGCCCTGATAACCACTCCCACCTGGCATTTGCATGAGCCAGAACCACTCGTATTTTCTTCTAAAAATATGCAAATCTACTTTAAAAAATGTAAAATGGACAGTGGAAAGTAGTTACTAAAACTCCTGTATCAAATCTAGAGCTAATGTTTTTTGTACAATAACAGGCAGCAGGCATGTCCTGAATTGAGAGACGGATTTAAATACAGGAAATGGTGCTCTTGTACCCAATTGCCTGAGCAGAATTCCAGCTGATTTTCCTAGGCCCATTCTGTTGTCTGGATGTGACTGATGGATGGTTAATGATAAAAACATTTCCATACCTGGCCTTCGTGGCCTTATTGTTCACACGAAACTGGAACATCCTGGCCTGTCTGCTGCAATCACACAGTCCGCAGCTGAGGAGCTCACTGTATCTGGCAGCTGCGCGCCGTGACATGTGGAAATATGGGCCACAAACTGTCAGTGAACCTTGTGGTAAATCTTATGCTTAATCATGCCATATGCCCCATTGTGCATGTCTGAGTATTATTTTTGTTATGTTTAAGCTTTACACAAAAGACTGTTCAGATATAATCGGATACATTTGTGTTTATTCCAGGTTGATCTGATTGGTATTTGTACAAGATGTCTGTTCATACTTCTTTACATTTTGGAAAAATGTTTACATTTTGCAGTGAAGCATATATAAATACTTTTATTGTATTAATTCTTTTACATACAACTTTAGAAACATACACGTCTGTGAATCTTCATAACTCAGCAGAGTTCTCAGAAACAATAGTAGGACTCATTAATCATTAACTTATGGAGAAAATGTGTTAGAAAAAGATTGGGTTCTTTAAAAAAAAAAAACTTATTTATGAATGAGATCCAGATTTTACTAATAAAACATAAAGCGGAGTGGCGGCATTTAATTATCAACCAAGCTCAACAAACATTAAATATAAATGAAACACATCGTCAGTGTTACAATGTGACATTTAAAAAGTGTTTTTTTGTCAATTATGACCCACTCACCTTCATGTCGTTCCAAACTTATTATTTATTTATTTATTTATTTTCCCCTGTAAAACTGAAATTTTGGAAGAATAATAATTTATATTTTTACATTAGTTATTATAGTTATGGATTTTTATTTAGTTTTTGTTTCCATTTTATTTTGTAATTATTTATTTTTTTATTTTTTTTAATTGAATAATTTAACATTTCTAAAATCTCTCATTTCTTAATTTTTTTTTCTCAGAATTGTGTGATAAACTTGCAATTCTGAGAAATAAAGTCAGAATGAAAAGATTTAAACACAATTCTGACTTTCTTTTTTCGTTTATATCTTGCAATTGTGACTTTTTTTTCTCAGCAATTCTGACTTTATATCTCACAATTACTACTCCTAATTGCATGTTAAAGTCAGAATTGCTGAGAAAAAAAAAAGTCACAATACATATCACATATCAGTCTTTTTTTCCCTCAAAACTGGACTTTATAACTCGCAATCAGAATTGTGTGGAAAAAAAGTCAGAATTGCAAGATATAAACTCGCAATTGTGAGAAAAAAATCTGAATTGCAAGATACAAACTCAAATTTGCGACGAAGTCAGAATTGCGAGATATAAACTTGAATTTGTGAGAAAAAAGGTCAGAATTGCGAGATACAAACGGGAATTTGCAAGAAAAAAGTCAGAATTGACTTTTTGAATTATTTTTTGCAGTTGTGAGTTTACAAATCCGAATTAGATACAAACTCGAATTTGCGAGAAAGTCAGAATTGCGAGATATAAATGGCAATTGCATGAAAAAAGTCAGAATTGCGAGATATAAACTCACAATTGCGACAAAAAAGTCAAAATTGTAAGATGTAAACTCACGATTGCGAGGAAAAAAGTCAGAATTGCAAGATTTAAACTCACAATTGCAAGAAAAAATTCTGAATTGTGAGATGCAAACTCGAATTTGCGAGAAAAAAGTCAGAAGTGCACGTTTTTATCACGCAATTCTGACTTTTTTGCAATTGTGAGTTTACAACGCAATTCTGAGAAAAAAATCAGAATTGTAAGATATAAACTCGCAATTGCCAGAAAAAAATCTGAATTGCAAGATACAAACTCAAATTTGCAAGAAAGTCAGATTTGTGAGATATAAATCACAATTACAAGAAAAAAGTCAGAATTGCGAGATTTAAACTCACAATTACAAGAAAAAATTCGGAATTGCGAAATACTCCAATTTGCGAGAAAAAAGTAAGAATTGCAAGATACAAACTTGAATTTGCGAGAAAGTCAGAAATGCGAGATGTAAACTCACAACTGCAAGAAAAAAATCTGAATCGCGAGATGCAAACTCAAATTTATGAGGAAAAAAGTCAGAATTGCATGTTTTTATCATGAAACTCTGACTTTATTTCTTGAAATTGAGAGTTTATATCATGCAATTCTGAGAAAAAAGTCAGAATTGCAAGTTTACAATGCAATTCTGAGAGAAATGTCAGAATTATGAGATAAAAATTGCAGTAAACTTATTTTTTAATCTGTGGCGGAAACAAGTTTTTTTAAATGCTAGGTTATATTTTCATGAATATATTTTTCATATAGTGTTAAGTCATATGATAGCTCTGTGTAAATTATGTTAATTATTATAACAATTATTAAACAGTCTCCTTTATAAATATATATATATATATATTTAATCTTCTACAAATGAGTTGTAATTTTTGATCCACTCAAATTGTTTATTTTAGATGCTGTCAAACATGTTGGTTGACATTTGTACCTATCGGTGTGAATCCAGATGCAAAAAAAAAGTATGCATGCTAGAACACAGTTTACATACGAATGCCTACAGTCACTAATGAGATCACGATAATTCATCTGCTCATCAATTAGCCTTTCTCGAGCTGCTTCAAAATGCAGATAACTTTGTCTGTAATCAATTAAAGTGTTCAAAAATAGATTGAATGCAAAATGTGACAGTCAGGCTGTGAACAAATGAGGACGATCTTAACGCTGCTCTTTGAGCCGGCGCCTGAATGCCTTGCGGTTCCCGGCTCCTGACAGCAGTTAGCGGGGAAAGAGTTAACCACCCGGGCGCTTAATTGCACGTGACATGTGTTGGAGTGTGACAGATGTGACAGATGATGGAGACGGGGACGAAGAGGGCGGAATCTGGCCCTGGGAGCCGCGTCTTCTCCTTCTGTTAGACCTCCAGAAGCGCCTCCCTGGTGAAGACCTGAAGGTAGTAAATAACAGCTCGCCTCTCCGGCCATTATTTAAGCATCTGCTGATGGAAGGAGAGCCCTCGTGCCTCACAGAGATCCTGTCAAAATCAGCCAGCCTCAAAACTCTTCAGCAGGCCCCAAACTGCATTTCATCAGCTTCATTACTCTAGATTGGGCTGACGGATTCAACATGACAGGAAATGTAACTTTACATTGGCGGAATAAAATCGTCCAAAAAAAAAAAACCCTGTAATACATTATCTATCACACTGGTTCTCAACTGGTTTTGCTTCAAGATCCAGATTTCACATTGGATATCAAGTGGCGACCCAGAACGGTACCAAAATTATTAAACATATAAAATTGAATATCATTGTTTTCATGCTTTTGGTAGCCAATAATTCACTGCCTAAATGACCTAACCTTACAGTGTTTTATAGTTAACTAAAACTATAAAATAAAATAAATAATAAATTAAAATAAAAAATAAAATAATAAAAAAAATATTTGAAATTAATGTTAAATTTAAAAAAAAAAAATTTTTTATTTCAGCTTTTTTTAAATTATTACTTCAACATTTTCTTTTTTTTTTTTTAGTTTAACTTGAAGTGCTAAATATAAAACTAAATAAACTAAAACTAATAAATAAAAATGATTACAAATTACATATTTAAAATGAAACTAATAGAAATGACAAAAATGCACAAAAAACTATAAAACTTAAAATTAAAAGGAAAACAGAAAATTTACAAATATAAATACTTCAAAATATTAACAAACTATAATAGTATCACTGTAAAAACTTTAGTTTTAACTGTAAAAACTAAAAATGCTAACTGGTTAACAGTAAATCTTATTTTGGTACTAAAATATCTAAATATCTAAAGAAAAATTGTACTAAAATATCTTTAATAAATAAAAATTAATATAAAAATTCTGCTCTTTTTTTATTAGAAAAGAACTGTTGGATTTACTGGTTTAAATCATTTCTACTCATTGTTATTTTTTAATTACATATACTGGTTGTTTTGTTTACATTTTTGCTGTATTTTTACAGAATTATTCTGGCAACCACATAAGTAAGTAAATAAATAAATAAATGTTACTTGAAATAACTGAACAAAAAATTAAATAAAATTTATTTCAGCAACAGGCAGCATTTATTTTCATTTAGTTTGACTTGAAGTACTAAAATATAGAACTAAATAAACTAAAGCTAATAAATAATTATTAAAAATGACATAAAATAAAAGTTTAAATTTTAAAATAATAGTAATAGTAAAAAGTAAAATAAAAGTAATAGAAATGAACAAAACACACACAAAATTATGAAACTTAAAATTAAAATGAAAACAGAAAATAAAAATACTTCAAAATAGTAACAAAAACTATTATAGTATCCCTGTAAAATTGCAGTTTTAACTGTGAAAGCTAATAATGCTACAGTAAAAACCTGTTAACTGGTTAACAGTAAATTTTAGTACTGAATATCTAAAATATTTAAATGTCCAATAATTTTTAGTACTAAAATATCATAATTTTATTTTGGTTGTTTTGTAAAGATTTTTAAATTATACACTATAATAAATGTTATAATAAATATTTTTACAGAATTATTCTGGCAACTATTCTTTTTTTTTTTTTTTTTTAATGGTCACATTGTCCTTGCTTGTAAATGTGTTTGCGCCAAAATACCATTTCGAGTTTTGTTGCACCCCCAGTCACTGACGTCAACAAGGTAAAACGTGGAAAATGATTTTGCTTCTTTTTAAAAAACCTTTTGATTATTTTGCTATCCAGTTACACTAATGTGCTTAGTTCTTGGTTTTCCCTCCTCGTTTCCAATTTTTGGGTCATCAGATGAGAAGCACAAGTCTGTCATAATTCTGATAAACGAGTAGACTTCCTTTCCCAAGAAAGCCGAGCCCTGGTGTTTGTTTTGATGGGAGAGTACCTACTAAAGATTAACATTAAGTCAATAATTACCTCATTATTTTAGACTGGAAAGAAATGCGACGCATGTGTGGAATCAATTTAAAACAATGGCGAAGCTGGAGGTTGGGAGCACAAAGGTGTATTTGTCTCATGGAACTGATTTACAGCCCTGTTGATAAAAATCAAACTTCCTGGAGCGCTTTCAGATGTTTTGAGAAGCTTATGAGACAGCTGTCAAACAGATTCGAAAATGGCTGATTTAGCATTATCCGCCTTCACGAAAAACACAGCCGGGACAATATTAGTCTAGAAATAGCAACAATGTGTGTCTTTGAACGCAGTGTGCGTGGCGTCTATCCATTGTCAAAAATATGAGTTATGAAACTCAGCTGCTCGAGGAAACAGCCAGGTGGGAAAAACAAAACTGTGATTGAAATTCTCTGGGGGGGCGTTAGCGTGATCCATATTTGCTCTCGCGTTCCTTTTGTTCTTAGGAATACCGCAGTTCAGATGCAATGACCGCTTGCATCAGTTCTAGTCAATGGCTCGTTACACTTCCGCTTTTTTATATCCGTGCAATAAAACCATCTGTTCGTATCACAGAAGACATGAGTAACACGTTCCAGATTTCAGACGGTGGGATTTTCCGTGCTAAGATGACTCGTTGGAATGAAACCTGAAGCCTGTTTGTCTGTAGGCTGCACTATTGTACTTAGACCTCTTAAAGAGCAGGGTTGTGGTTTTTCACAATTGATCTGACTGTGTTTTATAGAGCTCATAAAATCAAAATGAGAGGTTTGTGGCTTTTAGTGCATGTCTGTTGGCTTTAAGGCCATCTATAATGTGATAGACTGGACAACTGTGTGTGGTCAAAATTTGAGTAATTACGATATTTGTGTTTTTGAAAGGCAGCATTCCTTTGGTCAAAAATACAGAAACACATTGTGAAATATTCAATTAAAAAAAAACTCTTTTTTTAAGAGTTTATTTTTGCTGTGATACACAGCTGAATCATTACTCCAGTTTTCAGTGTCAGAAAAACAATGTGAAATATTACATTTTAAAATAACTATTCTATTTTAATATTTTATTTTATTATATTTTTTCAGTTTTATTTTATTGTATTATATTTTTCAGTTTTATTTTTTATTTTTTTATTTTATTTTATTTTTTTATTTTTTATTTATTATGTGATGCAGATGCACAAATTATCACTTATTACTGGTGTTTAAATTAATAATATATTTAAATATATGTATATAAATATAATAATAAAAAAAGCTTTTTAAGTGATTTCCAGCCCATTTAAATTCCAGTTATTTTCCTGAATTTAAATTTGAGGGTAAACAGGATGAAGAATTCTAATTAGAATTTTAAAAATTCAATCTAAACTTCAAAGAAAAATTTTATTTAAAATATTTAATGCACAGCGCGTGTATGTGTTTTTTCCCAAAAATGTTAAATATTAATAGTAGTTGAAATACATTGTAAAGATTGTATTTAATTTATACTTTTATACTTTAATTGACTACAAATAAATAATTTAAATATAATAAAGTATTTGAAATATTCAAAATATGAGACCCTGGACGACAAAACCAGTCATAAGGGTACATTTTTTAAATTGAGATATACATTATCTGAAAGCTGAGTAAATAAGCTTTCCATTGATATGACAATATTTGGCCAATATACAGTTGAAAACCTGTAATCTGAGGGTGCAAAAAAAAATCTAAATATTGAGAAAATCACCTTTAAAGTTGTCCAAAGGAAGTTCATAGCAATGCATATTACTAATCAAAAATTAAGTTTTGATTTATTTACAGTAGGAAATTTACAAAATATCTTCATGGAACATGATCTTTACTTAATATCCTAATGATTTTTGGCATAAAAGAAAAATCGATACAGTGTATTTTTGGCTATTGCTGCAAATATACCCATGCTACTTAAAACTGGTTTTGTGGTCCAGGGTTACATATGTTCACTTAATATGTCACTTTACAAATTATTTGATTATGTAATATTTCAAATATATATCAATATTTAACAGCGGCAACCAATTTGTGGTGATGAATGATGATTAAAATCTGTTCTATAGCTGTGGTAATTATGTAATATGTTATGTAATATGACACAAAACTTTTCAAATTCTTACTGTTGCTGTGGAATTTCAGCAGGTCCTTCCTGTCAGTATAATTCCATTTCCTGTGTGTACTGTTTAATTAATATTCACACTCATTTTATAAAAGGGAGCCATTCCTGAAGCCCTGTTAAATAGCTTAGATTTTGAAGTACGAGCCAGGAAGCAAATTCAAGATGATAACTTGATATTTTCATGCGATCCGGTAGGATTTATTTGTATATGGATACACCCTCACGGATCAGCGTCGGGACAGATCGATAGGAAACGGAACTGACGGGCCTATCGAATAAAGCCTTGAATGTAAAACTGATCCAAAAGTGTGTTTGGTACTCAAAATCACCCTGCTTTGGCTTAAATACCCTAGGTTTTTTTTTTCTGCCAAGTTAATAAAAGGAGCTATGTCCCATCACTGCATATTTATGGGGAACATTTGCAGGGTACAGAGAGGGAGAATCAATTTCCCGCTCTCCCGTGATAATTTATGGCTTTTCTGAGGCTGCTCTAGCCGGGAAAATGACACGTCAGGTCTATCATATTTGGAGCAGCAGTAAACCTGCCAAAGTGTAATCTCTTCAAGGCTTCTGACCCTTCCAGCACCCCCTCCAACCAACCATCATTAATAAATGAGCCCTGGAATCGCTCCAGAATGTCAATATTATTATGACAGATTTTAATATTATTATGTCTGTCTTTAATAACACTTAATCTTCTAGTGCATTGAGACATCCTGGCTGTCCAGGTGGAACTGGCTTTGGAACAACATATTGGACCAAAAATGGCTTTAGACAGAGTTATAGCAAAACAAAAGATACATCAACACTGATCTATGGCATGCTGGAGGAGATGCATTGCGTAATCCGATGCCTTTTTCCCAGAAATAAGTCAAGAAACGTGTGAATTTACACTACATGGGCTACTTTCTCAAGAAAGTCATGAGTGTTGGGCTTCTTTTTCTTGCATGTTTAAAGGAATAGTTCAGCAAAAATGAAAATTCTGTCATTAATTACTCGCCCTCATGTCGTTCCAAACCCATAAGTTCATCTTCGTAACACAAATTAAGATATTTTCGATGAAATCCGAGAGCTTTCTGACCCTGCATAGATAGCGACGCAACTGACACGTTCAAGGCCCAGAAAAGTAGCAAGGACATTGTTAAAATAGTCCATGTGACATTAGTGGTTTAACCTTAATTTTATGAAGCTACAGGAATACTTGTTGCGCGCAAAGAAAACAAAAATAAAGACTTTATTAATGAAGACAGTTTTAATGACGACAGTTTTAATGAAGGTCTTACGGGTTTGGAACGACATGAGGGTGAGTAATTAATGACAGAATTTTCATTTTTGGGTGAACTATACCTTTAAAAGTTTGTAAGTGTATGATGTACGATACAGTATTTGTTGTAGTTTTGATTGCCCATAACAGTTTTTTTTTTTTTTTTTCGGTCCTCCTTTAGATTTACAATTCAAAAAGTGAAAATAAACAGGTGTTGATTCAAAGCAGTGGTGGATTTGCTCACAGGTTACAATTTGCAAGTGATTTAACGTATTATTTTTTGTAAAAAGGTGATATAATAAGTCAGTTTTATTTGTATAGCGCAAAACAAGGCACTTTTACATTTATAAGTATTGTAATATCTTCATGACTTATATTCGCATTTATCACACTATAGTTTACATTTTGTGATGATATAAAAAAAAAAGTTGAGATTTGTGTGGAAGCCTGTTTTTGCCACAAAATAATGATAAAAAAAATAATATATAAAATTTATCTCACAATTCTGACTTTTTTTTTTCTTGCAATTGCAAGTTTACATCACAATTCCAAGAAAAAAAAAGTCAGAATTGAGATATAATACTGTCAGAATACTGTTTATCTCACAATTCTAACTTTGTATCTCACTATTCTGACTTTTTTTTTTTTTTTGAAGAACTGCAAGAAAAGTCACAATTATATACTCGCAATTCTGCAAGGAAAAAAAAACAACAACTCAACAAGGATTCTGAAATGTAGAATTGCAAAAAAAAAAAAAAAAAAAAAAAACAATCGTAATTCTGAATTTATATCTCACAATTCTGCTAAAAAAGGCAAATAAAGTCCGAACTGACTTTTTGAATTTTGAGATAAAAAGTCACAGTTACCCTTTTTATTTCTTTTTATTCACGGCAGAAAAAAATGTGAGATATAAACTCCCAATTCTAAGAAAAAAAAAAAAAAAATTTGTGAGATAGAAATGCACAATTTTAAGAAAAAAGTAAGAGTTGTGAGATAAAAACTCAGAATTGCAAGATATATGTATCAATATATAAACAATATATAAACTCACAATTTATTAGAAAAAGTCAGAATTCCGAGGAAAAGAAGTTTAGATTAAATCTCACAGTTCTGAGTTTAAACCTCGTAATTGTTTTTTTCTCGCAATTCTGACTTTTTCTCACAAATTGTAAAAAAAAAAGTTGTTCATATCATACTAAGTTTATATCTAAGTGTATATCAATTCTGACTTTTTTTTTAATTGCAGAATTGTGAGAAATAAAGTCTGAGCTGAGATATAAACCAAAATAAAAAAAAGTAGGAATTTTGAGATAAAAAGTCAGTCAAGTTTTTATTTTTTATTCAGTGACAGCTCTGAGAAAAAATTGTGAGATATAAACTCAGAATTCAGCAAGATACATGTATCGATATAAACAAGATATAAACTAGCAATTTATTAGAAAAAGTCAGAATTGCAAGAGAAAAAATCTGAATTCTGAGATTATATCTTGCAATTCTGACTTTTTCTCATAAATTGTAAGTTTATATCTTGTAAGAAAAAAGTCAGGATTCTGTTTGTATTTTGAAATTCCGGGTTTACAGTATGTCTCACAGTTCTGACTTTTTTATGAGTTTATATCTTAATTTTTTTCTGCTGTGAATAAAAGAAGTAAAAAGTAACTGTGAATTTTTATCACAAAATTCTTTTCTTCACAAATTAACTTTTTTTTTATTGCAATTCTGAGTTTATATCTCAGTTCAGACTTATTTTTTCTCCAAATTCTGAAAAAAGAGTCAGAATTGTGAGATATAAACAGAATTCTGACTTTTTCCAGTGAGAAATAAACAAATTATGAGAATGTCAGAATTGCGACGAAAAAAAGTCAGAATTACCAGATATAAACTCAGAACTGAGATATAAATTTGTGAGAAAGAAAGTTAGGACATTGAAATGGGTTTCCATAGCTTTGCTCTACTGTATATATTAGGGATGTTACTGTATTATCAATGTCATGGTATTGTGACAGCAAAACTGTCTCTTTATTATTGTGGTCACATGTTGTGAACAAAACAAACGGTTGTGTTTTGGGCTATTATGCTTTGACGCAGTATCTGTCAAATGAGCAGTATGAGTTGCTGACAGCTAGAAGTTTAAATGGATAATGTTACTGCAGTCCAAATTAAAAATATTTCTTTCAAGTGTAGAAATTAGGAAAGAAGTATTGTAATTTCCCTGTAGTGTGACCCTGGACCACAAAACCAGCCATAAGGGTCAATTTATTGAAACTGATATTTTTGTTTATGTTAGGACAGGACAAAATTTGGCTGAGATACAACTATTTGAAAATCTGGAATCTGAAGGTGAGAAAAAAATCTAAATATTGAGAAAATCGCCTTTAAAGTTGTTCAGATTAAGTTCTTAGCAATGCATATTACTAATCAAAAAATTAAGTTTTCATATATTTATGGTAGGAAATTTACAAAATATCTTCATGGAACATGATCTTTACTTAATATTCTAATGATTTTTGGCATAAAAGAAAAAGCAATTATTTTGACCCATACAATGTATTTTTGGCTATTGACACAAATATACTCATGCTACTGAGACTATTTTGTGCACCAGGGTCACAAATAATATACCTATGAAATATTCATTTTTTATGTATTTTACAGTGCGGTTGTTTTACAATGTATGGCTATTACTGTCATAGGAATAACAATAATATAAAATTGTTGTTATTGTTATTATATTCTAATTTGTTTGGCTTCCTAAAACACCAGTGTGAATGTAATTTAGACTGAGACAGTAGAACACAAATAAAAAGAGGGTTGAGTCTCCTTTAAAGTTCAGGTAGAAGTCAATTCGCTGACTTTTTTTTCTGACTTAAAGGAGATCTCCACTTCCAGAACAACAGTTCATAAATAATTTACTCACCCCCTTGTCATCCAAGATGTTCATGTCTTTCTGTCTTCAGTTGTGAAGAAATTATGGTTTTTGAGGAAAGCATTTCAGGATTTTTCTCCATATAATGGACTTCATTGGTGCCCCGATTTTGAACTTCCAAAATGTAGTTTAAACGCGGAACGTAGGCGGAACTACAGACCCAGTGTTTACAAAGTGAAAGTGCAAAGACTAAGAAAGTGCAAGTAAGTCAAACGCTGTTTACAAACAAAAAGGTACAACGATGTCAGGCGATTCTGAAGTTGTAGGAGAAAATAAGATGGAGTTTTTCGACATACTCTACCTTTTTGAGCCGGAGTACACAGACGATAAACTTAGACGTGATTTGTAGTAGTGATGGGAAGTTTGGATCATTTTATCATTTTACAGTTCGCATCATTTTACCTCGGACCTTTGAGTCTCGTTCAGGAAAATGAACAAATCTTTTTTTCGAGTCATTTGGTTTATTTCGTTCATTTTAGCAAAATCAGCATCACGTGAGAGCACCGTTAGATGAACGAACGACTCAAAAAACCCAAAGACTCAAAACAGGTGAACTAATTCCAGTACAGAACCTAATAGGATGTTGCGCATGCTCGACTGAACAAATCACTCCCCGAGACGACTCGTTCTTCCCGAGTCACATTAAAGATTCGTTCAAAATGAACGAATCGTTCAAGAATGACCCATCACTAATTCGTAGCATCCTGGACACGCATCCCAGAGCCTGTGCTACATTTCAGCAGTTCTCCATATAATGGACTGATATGGTGCCCCGATTTTGAACTTCCAAAATGCAGTTTAAATGCGGCTTCAAACGATCCCAAATGCGGTTGTAAACGATCCCAGCTGAGAAAGAAGGGTCTTATCTAGCGTAACGATCAGTTATTTTCATAAAAATAATACAATTGATATACTTTTTAATGCCAAACGTCGTCGTCTTACTCTGCTTGAATTTTTTTTTCCGATTCATGTCAGTTAGGGTATGTTGAAAAACTCCCATGTCATGTTCACCCTCAACTTCAAAATCGTCCTATATCGCTGTTTTACCTTTTTTGTTAAGGGTGTTTGATCTTCTTTGCATGTTCACTTTGCAAAGACTTGGTCAGTACTTCTGCATCGATGTAGGATGATTTTGAAATGAAGTTGAGGGAGAAAATACGATTGGAGTTTTTCGACATACCCTAACTGTCTTGAACCAGAATACACAGAGTTCAGGGAGAGCAAGACAAGACGAGCGTTTGAGATTAAAAAGTATTCAAATTGTATTTTTTTTAAATGAAAATAACCAATCGTTACGCTAGATAAGACACTTCATCCTTGGCTGGGATCGTTTACAACCGCATTTGGGATTGTTTGAAGCCGCATTTAAACGGCCTTTTGGAAGTTCAAATTCTGGGCACCATATCAGTCCATTACATGGAGGAAAATCCTGAAATGTTTTCCTCAAAAAACATAATTTCTTTACGACTGACGAAAGAAAGACATGAACATCTTGAATGACAAGGGGGTGAGTACATTATATGTGAATCTTTGTTTTGGAAGTGGACTTCTCCTTTAAGAACATGGTTTGGAACTCTTAATTTAGAACTCTCAAAGTGCATTAGATAGAATAATTGAACTTTAAAATGTACAAAATTAAAATTTTGTCCAAGTCTTCATTTGTCTTTTTTAAATATTGCGATAAATATTGTATGTGACTTCATTTTGAGATATTATCGTATCGTGAGATTTTGTTATTGTTACATCCCTAGTATATATTGCTTTACATGAATCGATTAAACGTATAGAACTGTGCGATTAATATAGTTTACTTTTTGCGATAATATAAACAATTAAGCATTTGAGATTTTTTATGTACTGTAGTATGTCACTGTATGCGAGTGTACTATATGTATGTGTGATATATTTACAGTGTATAGTTGTAGGTTGGAGTTTCATAATGATGTAACGTAATTTGCTACTTTTTTACTACTTTTATGGATTGCAACACTTTGTTTTCATAAAGACATTTAGTAACAAATTTAAAATAAGTACCACTATACTGAAATGTAGTACTTTTCAAAATAATGTTCGGTCATCTTCGTGCTCCGGCTCCTTCTGTATCTGATACTTCCAACGCCTTAAAATCTGACCTTGGGATGTATTTTTATCATGCCAAAAACTGTCTCCCCCAGCAACATGAAATGTGTCCGTCCAGATGGTTTTGTGCAGCATCATCTTGCTAATTGCCTGTGATGCCATCAAAAAGATGTAGTCGACCTGACAGGCAGATGAAACGAGAAGAGAGCAAGACTGAGACATGATGGACCAAGAGAGCAGAGCGAGCAATAAGAGCCGGAACAACGGCAGCTTTCTCTTCTTAATCATTAGCTCAGATGGCATCATGATCATGTTGCTGTCACTCCTCATTCTTTCTTTTCTTTTTTTCAACATGTTTTTTTGTTGTGACCAGACCAGCCTTTCACAAGGACCAAGAACCAGTGTTGTGGATCATTATTTTTTAATGTGGCTTTTATGTATTATTAGGCCAGTTTCACACCACACATGAAAGCATTGTGTGTGTATTTCAGATTTTTTAAAAGGTCACAATACTGACATGGAAAGTTGCTTCACAGTACTTTCTGTAGGTGTGACTTTGGGTTCCATTATAGGTCAATTAATTACCATTTGGATGTACAGTAAATGTGATTCCTCCTCATGCACATCTGATTTAATGATGAGCAAGTAAATTTAACGCTGAAGAGTAATTTAATGCAATTTTTATTAAAAATGTAAAAATTTAAATAAAGTAAATTTAAATCATTTTTACTTGGAAAAGTGGAATTGAATATGAACATTATTATTGTTTGTTAAATATCTGACAGTATTTGACAACTATAAACCAACTATAAACTTGTTTTATTGTTCATTTATAGTATTATTAATATACTGTTTAGATTTTATTTAGTACAGTTATTGCTTAGTCTTGGATTTACAACTATACAATTTAACATTTTATTATTCCTTTTTTTATTTTTATATTTTATGTTTTCTTTTTAATTTAATTTGTTGTGTGTATTTTGTCATTTTTATTAATTAATATATTTTTAATATGTATAGTTTTTATTTAGTACAATTATTGCTCAATACTGGATTTACAACTATAAAACTTAAAATGTATTATTACTTTTTACTATTAGTGATATACTATTATAGTTTTTGTTAATATTCTGAATCAGTTTTTATTTTTATATTTTATGTTTTACTTTTAATTTTTAACTTTCAGTCATTTGTTTTTTGTGTTTAGTCATTTTAGTAATTATTATTTATTTAAAAATATGTGTAGTTTTTATTTAGTACGATTATAGCTCAATATTGGATCTAAAACTTTAAAATGTAACAATTTTTTTTTTATTATTTCTTTATAATGTTATTAATATACTGTTATATATTAATGTATATTAAATTAAAATTTTTATATATATATATAATTAATTATTTTTGAATTTTGAATTTTTTAATTTCCAGTCATTGTGTTGTGCTTTTGTCATTTATTATTATTATTATTATTATTATTATTATTATATGTGTCGTTTTGATTTTGCACAATTATTGCTCAGTCTTGGATTTACAACTATCAAACTTAAAACGTTTATTATTCCTTATAGTGTTGTTAATATACTATTATAGTTTTTGTTAATTTTTTGAATTAGATTGTGTTTTATGTTTTGTTTTTATTTTTTAAATTTCAGTCATTTTGTTGTGTGTATTTTGATATTTCTATTAATGAATTTATTGTTATTATTATTATTATTATTAAAAAAACATGTAGAGTTTTTATTGCTCAATCTTGGATTTACAACTATAAAATTAAACTTTTTATTATTCCTTTATAGTATTATTAATATACTATTATAGTTTTTGTTAATATTTTTATTTAATTTATTTGTATTTATATATTTCTAGATTGTTTTCTTTTTCTTTTTTTTTTAAGTTTCAGTCATTTTGTTGTGTGTATTTTTATCAATTTAATTAAATATGTAAACTTTTTATGTAGTTTATACTTTTTATTTAGTTTATTTTTTAGTTATGTTAGTACTTCAACTGAATAAAAATGGTTTTGGTTTTACTTAAGGATAATAACCCTGACAACCACTGATATTTGCTACATGTATACACTCAGAAATGCTAAAAATTCACAAAAATACAAAAAATCGGCAAGTAACTTTAAACATGAAATTGTCTATGTAAATCTAGTTAATCATTAGTCTGCCATCGCCTCATTTACATTAACATCTTCATATAAATAACTACAAATCTCATCATTTTTTCCCTCCTAATCTTCCTCCAGCACCATTATCATGATCTCTTTCACCATCTTGACCAAACCATTGCTTTGCAATAAGGAACGAACACGCTCTGAGGAGCTTGAATATGCCCGTAAGTCCCTGTAGATCCAGCAGTCATTTAAGGTTAAGAGAGAGAAAATGGCACTCTCAGAACTGAGCTTCCTGGAAGGTTTGACGCGTGAAGAGACTCCTCGTCTCGTCTCCGCGGCTGAATTCGGCGGAAGATCCAACATATGACACGAGCGGCGGCGGCGGGCCGCGAGTGGCATGTGCTAAAGCGCATTATGGTTATTGCCGGAATAAAGGTCACATTGTTGCGTGTTATAAACGAGAGAGGACAGCTCCGGCAGTCATGCGGTGTCAAGTGTGAGTCGCAACGAAGGAAAATCCCAGCAGATCTTTCAGGACATGCAGGACTTCTCTCATTCGCGCTGATTAGGACAAACTTCATCATCAGATGTGCATCTCGCTTCATCAGATAGCAGTGAAATGTGACACTGATGAACATGAATGCATGTTTAGTCAACCTGACATCAGAACTGACCCTGTTTGTTTTATTCTAGAGAACTGAAAATGTTAAAAGGTTTAGACTTTTGTTCATCCACAGACGGGAGCCATGTCTGATTGCTCGCCTGGTTTGAATTACAAAGAAAGAGGAGTTTCTTTATAAACCCTGCTGAATTCAGTCTCTCATTAATGAAAGATTGTGAGATCAGACTCTGAAAAACAAAAGGCAAAGGCAGTTTGAAATATCCTGCTTTGTTGCTCTTTAATGTCAAGTGTTAAGTATGTAGTGTTAGTCATTATGAATAATCACCTTAGGATATAGATTGTAATTTCCTTTAGATGACATTTGGCAATGCATCAGCATTGTAGCAAACAAATCAGTTTCATGGTCGCATAAGGAATGGAAAACTTAGTTTTATATATTTAATTTGTTTAAAAAAATGTATTAAAAATTTTAATTATATTATTACATTATATTATTATATTATGTTGTATTATATTATATTATTTCAGAAACAGTGCACTGTTGTTATATAGTTCAAATATAGTATAGTATAGTATAGTATAGTATAGTATGGTATAGTACAGTATAGTATTGCCTGTTTTCAGAAACAGTAAACATTTGTTGTACAGTTCTATATGTTATGTTGTTATGCTATGCTATGTTATGTTATGTGTTATGTGTTATGTTATATTATGGTGTAGTGTAGTTTAGTGTACTCTTTTTTTTTTTTTTTTTTTTCCAGAACAGCAAACATTTGTTGTACAGTTTGTATAGTATATTATAGTATAGTATATTCTTTTTTTCACAAACAGTAATTATGTGCTGTACAGTTCATAGTATAGTATAGTATAGTATAGTCTTTTTCCAGAACGGTAAACATTTGTCGTACATTTATGTATAATATAGTATATTCTTTTTTCAGAAACAGTAAACATTTGTTGTACAGTTCATAGTATAGTATAGCATATTATGGTGTAGCATAGAGTAGAGTAGTATGTTCTTTTTCAGAAACAGTAAACATTTGTTGTACAGTTCATAGTATGGTATGATATGGTATGGTATGGCATGGTATAATATATTGTAGTGTAGTATATTCTTTTTTCCAAAACGGTAAACATTTGTTGTACAGTTCATTTGTAGTATAGTACAGTACAGTATCGTATATTCTTTTTTCAGAAACAGTATAGTATAGTATAGCATTTGTTGTACAGTTTATGTATGGTATAGCATAGCATACTTTAGTATAGTATAACATACTTTAGTCTAGCATAGCATAGTCTTTTTTTCCTAAACAGTAAACATTTGTTGTACAGTTAATTTATAGTATAGTACAGTATAGTATCGTATATTCTTTTTTTAGAAACGGCATAGTATAGCATTTGTAGTACAGTTTATGTATAGTATAGCATAGCATACTTTAGCATAGCATAGTCTTTTTTCCCTAAACAGTAAACATTTGTTGTACAGTTTATGTATAGTATAGTATAAAATACTTGAATCTAGCATAGCATAGTGTAGTCTTTTTTCCCTAAACAGTAAACGTTTGTTGTACAGTTCATAGTATAGTGTAGTGTAGTATAGTATAGTATAACACTTTAGTCTAGCATAGCATTGCAAATTGTAGTCTTTTTCCCCCTAAACAGTAAACATTTGTTGTACAGTTCATAGTATAGTATAGTATAGTATAGTATAGTATAGTTTAACATACTTTAGTCTAGCATAGCATAGCATAGTGTAGTCTTTTTTTCCCTAAACAGTAAACATTTGTTGTACAGTTTATAGTATAATATAGTATAGTATAGTTTAACATACTTTAGTCTAGCATAGCATAGCATAGTGTAGTCTTTTTTTCCTTAAACAGTAAACATTTGTTGTACAGTGTATAGTATAGTATAGTATAGCATACTTTAGTCTAGCATAGCATAGCATAGTGTAGTCTTTTTTCCCTAAACAGTAAACATTTGTTGTACAGTTCATAGTATAGTATAGTATATTTTTCAGAAACAGTAAACATTTGTTGTACAGTTCATATATATTATATTACATTATATTATTCTTGTTTCTGAAATAGTACACGTTACACAGTTCAATTACTATATTATACATTATATTGTATTATATAATAATATTCTTGTTTCAGAAACTATGAACATTTGTAAAATATTAGTTAACATGTTTGTGTCCGACACATTTTTTCAGCTAGTTTCAATATATAAAGTTTTTAAATAGTCCAGTTAACTTATCTCAATAGATCAAGGAGTACAGTATGTGATTCCTCATTTGACCCCTTTACGTCTAAAAATGCAGTGAAATTATATTAATAAGCCCTGAAATTTTAAATTGCAGGGCTGTAACACAAAATGAGGACAGCTGAAATATGTTGTTTTGCCATTCTTTGTGTTTGAGCATCCCTATTAAGTAGTTTAGTAATTTTGAGTAATCGTCTAAGCATATTGTAATTGTTTTGTAGATTAAACTCTTCTCCACCTCAGATATGAGTAAGTCCTGCTTTTGTGTGTGAATCAAAGAAACACGTCTGCATGATATATGAAGGTCACGTAGTGAATAGATACATATTAAAATATTGAAAAGAAAAAGTGAACTTCAAAGGAGGGCTGCAATGGCACATCAAACATAAAAACATGGTAGTACCGTCGTACTTTTAGGGGTTGTGTTGTTAGTGATTTGTTGTTTTTTTCATTTAGTAATGGCAGGAAGTATGTGTATTCTAAAAGCATTTCTCTCATCAGACTTGCATTGATTACACAAAGCATAAGAGTGCATCTAAACATATGTGACAGACATCAGGGTGTGTTTTTGTATGGAGAGGTGCATGTTGTGAAGGAAAAACTGTGTTTAAAAAAACTGTAACACCTGTATTGCTTATACTGGTTGTTAAGCATTGGAATAAGATTTTGTGCAATATGCATAACCAAATGCTGGAATAATGAGCCATCTGCATGTGTGGTCCCCTCCTCGGAGATGCCAAGAACAGCACCATCTGTGATACAGCTACCAGCTGTTTTCTTTCTTATTACATGTTTATTAAAAGCCAGAGTTGTCCTCCTAAAAAAGGAGGGAAGAGAGACTGCGAATATGGGTGGCAAGCCACTCCATCACCTTTAAAAGGAAATGGCTGTCAGACTTTTTCCAACCGCTGTCAAATTAATGTACGTGTGTCAAGCAAGGGATTTTGTGACTGAAAAATTGAGATTTATGCTATTAGAAGATTACAGGAATAGTTCACCCAAAAATTAAAACTCTCTGAAAATGTGCTCGCCCTCAGGCCATCCAGGATGTAGATGAATTTGTTTCTTCATGGGAACAGATTTAAAGAAATGCAGCATTAAATCACTTGCTCACCAACGATCCTCTGTAGTGAATGGGTGCCGCCAGAATGAGAGTCCAAACAGCTGATATCACAATAATCCACAAGTAATCCACACCACTCTAGTCCATCAATTAATGTCATGTGAAGTAAAAAGCTGCATGTTTGTAAAAAAAAAACAAATCCATCATTCAGATGTTTTCTTTAATTTCAAACTGTCGCTTCTGGACAAAATATGAGTCCATAAACCAGAATAACGCTTTTGCAACAAAATCATACCTGTTTAGATTTGTTTTGGACTGTTTTTGCTTGCAAACGGTGCTTGATCTGTGGATATTTCTCTCATGAGTCAGATGAAATGGGTAGAGGAATTGTATTTTAGCTAAATAAAAAGTTAAATAAAATAAAATAAAACTATTGTTGTTGTAATTATTATTATTAAATTATATTTTATTGTTTGAATAATTGTATTGAATAATGTGGGCACATGAATCATGCACAAAAAGATAATGATTATGAAAAACAGATTTCATGTTTTTTTTTTTTTTTTTTTAATGCTATAAATTTGTAGTCTTTAAATGAAATGGGTTTGGGGCGGATTGGTTAAAATAAAATAAAATAATTACTATTATTGCTGTTCTAATTATTATTATTAAGTTATTTGTTATTTTTTTATTTTGTTATTTTGGGATAATGACAGCACATGAATCATGCAGAAAAAGACAAAGAAAAAAAGGATAAATAATGATTATGAAAAGAGTAGGGTGTGGATTAGTTGAATAATTTTCTTTTTTTTTTTTTAAATTTTATTCTTTTTTTGTTTAATTTTATTAAATGTATTTTTAATTTAATGTAATTTTATTATTATTTTATTTTATTTCATCGTATTAATCTGTTATTTTATTATTTTATATTTATTTAATTTTATTTTGGCAAAGAGTAGGGCATGGATTAGTTTAATCATTTTTATTTTTTTTATTTTATTCTTTTTTGTTTCATTTTATTAAATGTATTTTATAATTTAATTACATTTTATCATTATTTTATTTTATTCTTTTTTTTATTTCCAATTAATAAAAAAAACTGTAAAAAAACAGCTGTTTGGACTCTAATTTTGACGGCACCCATTCACTGCAGTGGATCCATTGGTGAGCAAGTGATGCTGCATTTCTCCAAATCTGCTCAAAAAACAAACTCATCTACATCTTGGATGGCTTTAGGGTGACTACATTTTTAGCAAATTTTCATTTTCTGGTTGACTATCCCTTAAAGTCTGGACAAAACAGATAGAAACCAGACTGGGCAAGAGTGCTGTGACACATAACCACAAAAATGGTTTTGAAAACCTGGTTGGAAAAATCATTAAGCAGGATTCTTTGACCCATAACCTGATATGAAACACATTCTTCTCTATGACTAAGGATGACACATGAGGTTATTTTAAGTCATAAATTACAGCCGATCTTACAGTCAACATGAAATGATGTTTACATCTGTATTGTGACACATTTCTGAGGATATTCAGTGAAAATGACAGGCGGTTGAAGATTAAGAGAGATTCATCGTGTCAAGCAAGTTTCGATGAACATTAAGACAAAGATTTGTTTTCTTTAGAATAGCGCGCATTGATGAATCGTTCAAAACAACTAGACAAATGTATTAATAAAGTAAATAGTGTCAGTTTTGTTCTCATTATCATTGTGGAGGCTGCTCGTAATTTAGCCTTTAAGCTGACATTCGCTTAAATTGTTCAGACATCGCGACTATTTTTGACATTGTAAGAAGATGCTGTTGATGCTTGGATAGTTTTGAGCTGTATAATGTGACATAATGTGAGTTTTATCACTGTATATGTTTTGTCACTACATGTTGGAAGAAAATTCCTATTTCAGCCAAAGTGGAACAGATAGTTTACAAAAGCCATTTATAACTTTTGAGGGGGTGAATATTTTTGAATTTTTCACTTGATGCAAGTATCGTTTTGCAAATGCACTATATTTTTCTTGTTTTCATTATTAACTGAAAAGCATAAGTGGATGCTTTTCAATTTTTTTTCATGGTTTATTGTAATTATATGTTGTTATAAAAATATTTATCATTTTTATTTTAAGGGGAAGTGGCATAAATGGATTGCAAATTTTAAAGACATTTGTTATTTACTCTACTGTTTATCATCTTTAGCAGCTTTACACATATTGTGTTTTCACTTTTCTAGTCATCATAAAACCTCATTTGATTCAAGCTGTTCAACATCATGTTTCCTCAACGAGAAAATCTTTTGTCAATCCGTAACACTGCAATTAGCACCCAGTTTCATCACTTAGTTAAGCAACAGTCATGCTATCATTTAATAAGTAATTTCTCATTGCATCTTAGGATCAAGACATCTTAAAGTATTCTTGATACACTTGTTTGGTTGGTACAGTAAGTGTGGTATCAGCAGTGTAGTATTTTGTTATGCTACTGTATTGTACGTTTTGTTGCTTTTCCACCTAGAAAAGCTGAAGTGGAGAAAACACTTTTCACAATGCAGTTGATCTCACTTGACTTTCAGTTGACAAAAAGTTCATAAAGCAAGTTATGAGTTGTGAAAATTAGACAATCTAGGACCTTTATGCAGCAGCTGAGCTACTGTTATGGCATTGAAAATGTGTATATTTGGAAAACTATTAATGGCACAATGAGATAAAAGTAAAAAAAAAAAAAAAAAACGAAAAAAAAAAACATTTCATCCTGAAAATCAACATTTTAAATTATTTTTAAACGTATTTGTATTTTTCAATTTAGTATACATTTAGTGAATCTTTTTCTGCAATATATTTAGGACAGGACAGTTGACCTTTTTTTTTTCTTCTTAATCATCATTAGCAACATTAGCATGTTGTTTTCACTGTTCTAGTCACCATAACATATGACTCACATTTAGCTCAGGTTTTCGCATCAGTTTTCTTGTTTCCCCCTAAAAAGAGACTATGACGGTTTTAATTTGATTTTTTTTTAAATTATAATTTTTGAATGTATTTTATTATTATTTTTATTTTATTTTATTTTAATATTTTAATTTTACTTTTTTTTTTTTTTTTTTTTTTTTTACATTTTAAAATTTTGTTTAGATTTTGCACAATTATTTCCCTGATATATTTGGCACAGAATGGTTGACTATTTGTTCTTAATCAACATTAGCACCATTAGCCATGCTGTGACTTCTGATCACATTTAGCTCAGGTTTTCACATCACGGTTTTCATGTCTTCCCCAAGTTTTAATTAGATGTTTTATTTAAATTAATTTTTTAATGTATTTTTAAATTATTTTTTATTATTTTTTTATTTTAATACATTTTTTAAATTGTTAAAATTTTGCAGCATTTAAAAATAAACAAAAATAAAAAGTAAATAATTTTTTTAAATATTGTATTACATTATATTATGTTTTTATTTTTATTTGAATCCTTGTTTACATTTTTAAATTGTTTAAATTATAATTTTTTAGAAAAAAATGAACAAAAATAAAAAAGTAAAGTACAATTCTAGAAAAAGTAATATTATATTATATTATATTATATTATATTATATTATATTATATTATATTATGCACAGAACAGCTGACTGTTTCTTCTTAATCATCATTAGCAACATTAGCATGTTGTTTTCACTGTTCTAGTCATCATAACATCTGACTCACATTTAGCTGAGGTTTTCACATCAGTTTTCATGTTTTCCCCAAAAAGAGTATATGAAAGTTTTAATTTGACATTTATAAATTAATAATGTATTTAATAATTTATTATTTTATTTTATTTTATTTTATATTTTAATATTATTATTTGTATTATTTTTTTATTTTACATTTTAAAATTTTGTTTAAATTTTGCACAATTATTTCCCTAATATATTTGGCACAGAATGTTTCCCCCAGTGAGAGTCTATGAAAGTTTTAATTTGACGTTTTATTTAAATAATTTTTTTTTTGTTCGTATTTTTTTTAATAATATTTTGTATTATTATTTTTATTTTTAACCCTTTTAAAAAAAATTTTTTAAATCTGCACAATTTAAAAATAAACATATATAAAAAAGTAAATATTTTTTTAAGTATTGTATTACATTATATTATATTATGTTTTTATTTTTAATCCTTTTTTTACATTTTTAAATTGTTTAAATTAAAAACCATTAAAAAAAACATTTAAATTAACAAAAATAAAAAGTAAATACAATTTTATAAAAAGTATTATATTACATTACATTACATTATATTATATTATTATGCACATTATGTGTTTTCACTCATCATATTTGGCTCAGGTTGTTCCCATTACTATTTTCACATTTCCCCCCAGCAAGAGTACCTTTAAGACTTTTTGCTTTCAGCCAAAGCGTAAAACCGTAATCGGCACGCAATCGACTGAACACAAAGCGTCTCTCTTTGCGCAGCAAGTGTTCTGAATGCTCGCTGTCAGACCAGAACCCCTCTGATCCGGTTTGGCAGAACTGCAGACCACCCTCTGCAGCTGTCAACAAATTTCAAAAGCTCTGAGCTCGGACTCTGAAGTGGCACTGACACATTCCAGCTTTTGATGGACACACAGGAGCAGTTCTGGAAACATCCATCAGCATTCACATCCGCGCACGCAAGCTGACAGGTCAGGTCTGGACAGACAGTGACAAACCTGGCTTGGACGCGCTGTCGCCGCGAACCACGGCCGTGCTGCGGTGGAAGTGACAGGTTGGGCTTGGGCCTTACCTTTCTGCATGGGTCGAAATGCATATGTGTGTGTCCTCGTTCCAATAAATACACAAACAAGCATCTATCATTCTTAGATGATGAGCAGTCAGATGACAGCAGCAGAACCCTGGTCTGAATGTCATCTGTTTTCAATCACACGCTCACTATTTGACACTCCACACTTAGTCTTGCTCGGCCCAGATCATATTCGATTTGTCAAAACATTGCGAGACTATGTCTTTATGAGATGGCTGTTCTGTTTTGTTGCTTAAAGGGATAGTTCAGCCAAAAATGAAAATTCTGTCATTAATTACTCATCTTCATGTCGTTCCAAACCCGTAAAACCTTCGTTCATCTTTGGAACACAAATGAAGATATTCTTGATGAAATCCGACAGCTTTCTGACCCTGGATAGACAGCAACACAACTGACATGTTAAAGGCCAAGAAAGGTAGGAAGGACATCATTAAAATAATCCAGTGGTTCAACCTTAATTTTATGAAGCTACGAGAATACTTTTTGTGCACAAAGAAAACAAAAATAATGACTTTATTTAAAAATTCTTCTCTGGGATGTTTCAATTATACCTTATGTTGTTGGTTTAAGAGGATAGTTTATCCAAAAAAATCAAAAATTCTTACTTTTGTTTAGTTTTAGACTTCCACGACTTCATTTCTTCTAAAAAAAAAAAAAAAAAAAAAAAAAAAAACCTAAACATTTGCATTGTTATATTTTCATATTTTTTAAAATGGCATGCAAAGACACATCCTAGCAAGTTTGATATCAGTAATGCCAGAAAGCATTGGTTCTCATAAAGGTAAAAACTGTAAATTCACAAATATACAGAATTTAAATATGTGAAAGTGTGAGATTTTAGGGAGAAATCATGCGTACTGCTTTTCTATGTTTATGCCGCTTTTCGCTATTTTTGGAGTGGTTATCCAATTAATGAAAAAAAAAAAAAAAAGTCAAGTGTTTTTTTTTAATGAATCATACAGTATATATATATATATATATATATATATATATATATATATATAATAAAGCAGCACAGCTCTTTTCAAATTTGGTAATAATAAGAAATGTTTCTTGAGCAATCATGTGACACTGAAGACTGGAGTAGAGACACTGAAAATTCAGCATTGCATCACAGAAATAAATTACACTTTAAAATATACTCACATAGAAATTTGTTATTTTAAGTTGTAATAATATTTTACAATATTACTATTTTTACTGAAAAATAGGACACTTATATTTAAAAAAAAAAACAAAAAAGTGAAATCACGGAGCACTCATCCAATACCAAGGTGCATATATCAGTAAAAATCGTAATTACTTCAAGTGAAAAAAGCAGGATATGCACTGACTTATAAACTTAATCAGTGCTTTCATTTTTTTTTTTTTTTTTTTTGGAGGAAAAAAAAAATACTCACAAGGAAAGCCAAGTGCCAAAACATTTGCTGATCCTGATGATCCATTTGTGCTTTTTGTACAATAAAAATTACTTTATTATAATAATATGATATAATATAATATAATATAATATAATATAATATGTTTATAGTAAAAATTATGTACTTTCAGCTTTATATTACAGGAATAGATTACAAATATAATCAAATAGAAAACAGTTATTTTATATTGTAATAATATTTCACAATATTACTGTTTTTACTGTAGAACAAGTCAAATAAATCTACATAAATTGAAAAATCTGACATACATATAATATAATGTATCATAGTTTCCACAAAAATATAAGGCTGCACAAAAGTTTTTTAACATTAATGATAATCGGAAATGTTTTTTGAGCACCAAATCAGCATATTAGAGTGAATCCTGATGATTATGTGACACTGAAGACTGGAGTAATGATGCTGAAAATTCAGCTTTGCATCACAGGAATAAATTACATTTTAAAATGTAATCAAATAGAAAACAGTTGTTTTATATTGTAATAATATTTCACAATACTACATTTTTTACTGTAGAATAAGACACTTATTTAAAAATAAATAAATAAATTAAAAATTAAAGCTGCAAGCAGTGTCAAAAGGGCCCTAGCACCTGGGCTGACCACCACCTGGTAGGTTGAGGAAAACAGTGAATATTTTCCTAAAATAGGGCAATATGCATTTAAAGTGGTAAATGTAGAAGGAATATGTTAAAGTCATTTAAATGTGCCAAACTTCCTGCACCAGGTGGTAGCGCTATGACTATAACTGGATGTTGGCATGTAGATGTCTTCAGGGCAGCACTTTTGGTCAGTCAAACATATGCAGTTTGGTTCAGATTGAACATGTTATGTTTGAGTTGTATGTTTGAGTGCAAAGCATGATGTATCCTGTTGCCAACAGGTAGTGCTATGATTATAACTGAATATCGGATGTCTTCAGGCCAGGACTCCTACCTAACATGTGAAGTTTGGTGCAGATTGGACATTGGATGTTTAAGTTGTGATTTCCTGTTGCCAGCAGGTGGCGCTATGATTATAACAGAATATTGGCCTTTAGATGTGTTCAGGCCAGGACTCTTAATGTGTAAATGTGTGAAGTTTGGGCCGATTGGACATTGTATCGCTGAGTTATAACAACTTCTATTCCCATGGCGAAACATCAGACTCGAAAACTCGCAAAGGCCTTTAGAGTAGACTGACCAAATATAATGTTGATGTCATTAAATCTCTATGAGTTTGTTAGAGCATAAAACATGCAACTTCCTGTTGCCAGCAGGTGGTGCTAGGGCTCTAAGTGAATATGGTCATGGACATGTGTTCAGGATAGGACTTATCAAACGTGAATTTTTGTGCAGATCAAACATTGTGTGCCTGAGTTATAACAACTTCCTGTTTCATGGCGAAACATCGAAGTTTTTCAAGCCACCACAAACATGCCCTTCAACCCAAACTCAAGATCTTCGCAATTTAATGTCACAAAGGGCTTTAGACTACACTGACCAAATTTGGTGTTGATCTGTATAAATCTCTAGGAGGAGTTTAAATACATTAGTTTAAATGCGTTCGAAAGGAACACTTTTTGAAAATAGGCTCATTGTCCAACTCCCCTAGAGTTAATCCATTCAGCCGATCTCCGGGTCTGGCGGTAGCACTTTTAGCATAGCTTAGCATAGATCATTGAATCTGATTAGACCGTTAGCATCTTGCTCAAAAATTACCATATGTAATGACGATATATTTCCTATTTAAAACTTGACTCTTCTGTAGTTACATTGTGTACTAAGACTGACGGAAAATGAGAAAAGTTGCGATTTTATAGGTTGATATGGCTAGGAACTTTGCTGCCATACCATGGGTGCAGCAGGCGCAATGATATTACGCAGCGCCTGAAAGTGACCGGCACTAAGTTTGTGTAAATGCAGAGTTGCAGCCGGCAGAGTTGACGGCTGCATAATGTCAATGTGCCTGCTGCACCCACGGTACGGCAGCAAAGTTTCTTGATTATTACGCAGAAATGAGAGTATGGTTCCTAGCCGTAACGACCTAGAAAATCGCAACTTTTAATTTTTCGTCCGTCTTTGTACACGATGTAACTACAGAAGAGTCAAGTTTTAAATAGGAAAAATATCGAAACTCTTTGGTCATTTTTGAGCGAGATGCTAACAGTCTAATCGGATTCGATATTCCATGCTAAGCTATGCTAAAAGTGCTACCCCAGACCCGGAGATCGGCTGAATGGATTTGAAAACGGTAAAACTCAACTGTTTAACTCTAGGGGAGTTGGAAAATCAGCCTATTTTCAAAAAAAGTGGAGTGTTCCTTTAAAGTTCGCTTAAATTAAAAAATTCATTTAAACACCTAAAAATGGCATAAATGGCACAAAACTTGCCAAGAAAATCGTCCTCTTGGGTTTTGGACTTCGCACCGAGGGACTTTTTTTTGTAGGTATTGGTGTGTTACATGTGTCTACCAGATTTTGTACATATATGTGAAACATAGCTCAAGGGACACTTCGTTGAAATGTTATAGGTGGCGCTACTGAGCCATTTTGACACACCCACATCTTACATATCAGATGTAAATTTACACCACTTTTGGCATGTGTGCCAAGTTTCATGAGTTTTCGAGCATGTTTAGGCCCTCAAAAATGCGATTCCTTTTGGAGAAGAAGAATCTGAGCAATTTCAATAGGGTCCTCACACCATCAGTGTGAATATAATATATATAAGATACGTTTCAGAATATGATGCAATAGATATGGTTGATGAAAAATGAAGAAAAACAGAATAAAACAAAATCTTAACTTCCTGCATGTCAAACCTCATTGAGCATGTTTATAGTTAAAATGATTAACTTTACTAGTAATGATTCTGTGAACTTAAGGGGAAGTAATTTATAAGCTAATAATTAAAAAAGTGTCATGAGAAGCTCTAGCATGATTCATTTGCTGATGCCACTCGGTCTGATATTTTGTATCTAATGCATGGACATTCAGTGTGCTTGAAGTGTCCAAATACTGTTTTGAGGTCATGGCTTTTTGTGCAATATGACTTTTGGGAAATCAGAAGGGTAATATGGAAAATATTCTTCCTTCAAACAGATTACTCAAAGATCACTCAGTCTTCCTCAAATGTGCTTCAGATGTGTGTCACTTCACACTATATCAAATTTTCCAGTTCTGTTTGAATAATGCGCAGTGCATGTCAGCCATAGACCGAGACCGTGTGTGTGTGTGTGTGACATGGACATTTATCTTCCGAGCAGCACTAATACCTTAATGCCGACTACAGACTGAACACAGCGGAGGCTGTGTCGGTGAACAGGCCCGTCCGCGCGGCGCTCAGTATGTGTGCTTGTAGGAACAGCGTCGCATGTGTCAGTCCTCCCGTGGAGCCGCGTTGCTTAAGCACCATACTTTGAAATCAAGCATGAATAATTAAGTCATTTCACAAGGCTGCTTTAACGATACATTACATGAGAGGAAATAGGTCAAGTGCTAGTGTTGGAAACACCGCCAGCATGGATCCCTATTGAGGTGAAAAAACGCCTTATGTTGGGTCGCGGTAACTACTTTGACTCTACCCCCCACCGGGAGGAAGTTAAATTATTATTATTAGCATTATGATTTCTCATAAGATAAACGATGATAAATGAGGTTATCCCGAAGCGCTTTGTTTTGTTGCAGATCTTGTTTATCCTTTATCTGTGGAAGCCTATTTCCACAAAGGTAATTGAAAAAATAGGTAAATAAAAGGGTAATTGTTCTTTATCTCACACTTCTGACTTCTTATTCTCACAGTTGTGAGATATAAACGTAGTTTGTTCAAAGCTATGGAATCAGTAAGGATTTTATTTAATTTTTAATTTTTTTATTTTATTTTATTTTATTTTATTTTATTTTATTTTATTTTTTTAAATGTGTTTGAAAGAAGACTCTCATGCTTACCAAGGCTGATGAAAACTACTTTATTATTCTAGCATACTAAAAATAGTAATATTGTAAAATACTATTATTTTATTTTATTTTATTTTATTTTATTTATTTATTTATTTATTTATTTATTTTTATTTATTTGTATTATTGTTTTTTTTTATGTGTTTGAAAGAAGTCTCTTAAGCTTACCAAGGCTAAAGAAAACTACTTTAATATTCTAGCATACTAAAAATAGTAATATTGTAAAATACTATCATTTTATTTTATTTTATTTTGTTTTTATTTATTTATTTTTTTATTATTTTTTTAAATGTGTTTGAAAAAAAAGGAAAGGAAAGGACGTGACCTGTGGCCAAGTATGGTGACCCATACTCGGAATTTGTGCTCTGCATTTAACCCATCCAAGTGCACACACACAGTAGTGAGAAGTGAACAAACACGCACACACACACCGTGAACACACACCCGGAGCAGTGGGCAGCCATATTGCTATTGCTGTGGCGCCCGGGGAGCAGTTGGGGGAATGGTGCCTTGCTCAAGGGACTCACCTCAGTCGTGGTATTGAGGGTGGAGAGAGTGCTGGTTATTCACTCCCCCCAACCTTCAATCCCCGCCGGACCTGGGACTCGAACCCGCAACCTTTCAGCCACAAGCCCGACTCCCTAACCATTAGGCCACGGCTGCGAAGTCTCTTATGCTTACCAAGGTTGATGAAAACTACTTTAATATTCTAACATACTAAAAATAGTAATATTGTAAAATACTATTTTATTTTTTAATTTTATTTTATTTATTTCTTTTTTTTATGTGTTTGAAAGAAGTCTCTTATGCTTACCAAGGCTGATGAAAACTACTTTAATATTCTAGCATACTAAAAATAGTAATATTGTAAAATACTATTTTATTTTATTTTATTTTATTTTAATGTGTTTAAATTAAACTGTAAAACTACTTTAATATTCTAGCATACTAAAAATAGTAATATTGTGAAATATTATTACAGTTTAATTTAATTTAATTTAAATAACTGATTTTTGTTAAAATACTTTTAAATACAGTTTTTCCTGTTTTTGTGGAAATTATAATTTTTTTTCAGGATTCCTTAATGAATATAAAGAATAAAAGTTAGAAATCTTTTATATTACATTGTCTTTACTGACATTTTGATCGATTTAATGCATCCTTACTGGATAAAAGTATTACCTTAATAAAAGTATCATGCACGTGTACATTATTAGCCAGGCATAACACTGTGCATGTAAACATGCTTATTGAAACTATAGTTTGTTTTGATTAACTGAACATGTCATTTGGTCAGAATACTGCAGATTCCAGCTTTACCCCCCACTATTCTGTTGATCTGTTTTTCTCTTCATCTCAAAGCAGGAAAATCTGTGATTGTAGCCTCTGGTGCTGGAACCGCACGATTGTTCCCCTCAGCTAATTCAACATCCTGTGAAAACACACATCTTTACATACACAAACAATATGTTTGCATACGCACAGGAAAAGGTCACGTTCTCTGTTATGCAGCCTTGACAAGTGAAGGCCTATTAGTTCATCAGGACGAGCGGTTTGGGGTTTGGGTGGCGTTTGTGGAGTTTTACCCGTCCTGCATTTCATCTGGTATTTGCAGCACTGTCCTTCTGCTTAAGAGAACTGAAACATTTTATCATTCTATCATTCTGTCTTTCCATCTGTTGTTCTATTATTCGATCTGCCATTATTGTATTGTTTTATCTATCTATCTATCTATTTATCTATCTATCTATCTATCTATCTGTCTGTCTGTCTGTCACTCTGTTCCATCTGCCATCTTTCTATTGTTCATTCTATTGTACGTTCGCTCTGTGTAATGTTGTCTGTCTCTTGTCTGATTATCCATTTATCCATCACCTGTCGTTCTATCCATCTATTTATCCATCTATTGTTCTTCGTTCGTTCTGTCTAACATTGTCTAATGTGCTACCGTCTGACTATCCATCCGTCCATCACCTATTATTCTATCCATCTACTTATCCATCTATCATTCTATAATTCATTCGTTCTATCTAGCATTCGTTCGTTCTATGTATCATTCGTTCATTCGTTAGTTTGTTCATTCCTTCATTCTATCCATCTGATCTATCATCATTCTGTCATACTGTTTATCTATTTTCCATCTATCGTTCTATTTACCGTTCTGTCGTTTGTTTGTTCATTCATTAGTTCTGATCTATCATCGTTCTGTCATTTTATCTGTCATTCTATATATCATTCTGTCGTTCCATCTATTGTTCTATCATTCTTGCTTTCCATCTGTCGTTCTATTATTCTGTCATTCGTTCTGTCTAACATTCTGTCTATTGTCTGACTAAACGTTCTATCTTTCTATCTATCGTTCTATCATTCTGTTGTTCTATCATTCGTTCGTTCTCTCTATAGTCTGACTATCCATTCATCCTTCCATCCATCCATCACCTATCGCTCTATCCATCTATCGTTCTGTCTATCATTCTATTGTTCGTTCTATCATTTGTTCATTCTGTCTAACGTTCTGTCTATTGTCTGACTATTCATCCGTCCTTTCATCCATCCATCACCTTTTGTTCTATCCATTTATCCATCCATCGTTCAATCTATCGTTCTATCATTCGTTTTTCTATCTATCTTTCTGCCGTTCATTCATTCTATGTATCGTTCGTTTATTCGTTAGTTTGTTCATTCGTTTATTCATTCTGATCTATGATCGTTCTGTCATTCTATTCATCTATTTATCTATCTAGCATTTGTTCATTCTGTCTTTCTATCTAGCATTCATTCTATGTATTGTTCATTCGTTTATTCATTCATTCCTTCTGATCTGATTGTTCTATCATTTATCTATCATTCTATATATAATTCTATCATTCCATCTTTCTTTGTATGTATCGTTCTATCATTCCTTCTGTCATTCGTTCGTTCTGTCTAATGTTCTCTGTCGTCTGACCATCCATCCATTCGTCCTTCCATCCATCCATCGCCTATCGTTCTGTCTATCATTCTATTGTTCGTTCTATCATTTGTTCATTCTGTCTAACGTTCTGTCTATCGCCTGACTATCCATCCGTCCTTTCATCCATCCATCACCTATCGTTCTATCCATCTATTTATCCATCCATCATTCAATCTATCATTCTATCATTCGTTTTTCTATCTATCTTTCTGGCGTTCGTTCGTTCTGTGTATCGTTCATTTATTCGTTAGTTTGTTCATTCGTTCTGATCTATGATCGTTCTGTCGTTCTACTCATCTATTTATCCATCTATCATTCTATTGTTTGTTCATTGTCTGTCTAGCATTCGTTCTATGTATCGTTCGTTCGTTTGTTCATTCATTCATTCATTCGTACTGATCTATGATTGTTCTATCATTTATCTATCATTCTACGTCATTCTACCATTCCATCTATCTTTCTGTCGTTCTATCATTCCTTCTGCCGTTCGTTCTAACGTTCTCTGTCGTCTGAATATCCATCCATCCTTCCATCTATCCATCACCTATCATTCTATCCATCTGTCGTTCTATCTATCATTCTACCGTTGTCTATCTATCTAGCGTTTGTTTGCTTGTTCATTCTATGTATCATTCGTTTATTCGTTCATTCGTTCTGATCTATCATTGTTCTATCGTTCGTTCTATATACTGTTCTACTGTTTCATCTATTGTTCTATCGTTTTATCTTTCCATCTGTCGTTCTATCCTTTTGTCATTCCATCTGTCGTTCTGTTGTTCTCTCGTTCATTTGTTCTCTGTTGTCTGACTATCCATCCGTCCTTCCATCCATCCATACATACTATTGTTCTATCCATCTATTTATCCATCGATTGTTCTCTCTATCGCTCTGTCATTTGTTCTATCGTTTCATTTAACATTCTATTGTTCTATTATATAATTCCATCTGTTGTTCTGTTGTTTGTTTGTTCTGTCTAACATCCGACTATCCATCCGCCCTTCCATCTGTCCACCACCTATTGTTCTATTCATCTATTTATCATCTATCATTCTATCATTCTAACTATCTAGCGTTTGTTCATTCTATGTATCACTTGTTCATTCGTTCATTAATTCTGATCGTTCATCTATCTATCTATCTATCTATCTATCTATCTATCTATCTGTCGTTCTATCTATCTATCGTTCTATCTATCTATCGTTCTATCGTTCTGTTTTTCAATCTATCATTCCATCTGTTGTTCTGTTATTCTATCGTTCTTTCTGTGTAATGTTCTATCATTCTAACTATCTAGTGTTTGTTTGTTCATTCTATGTATCACTTGTTCATTCGTTCATTAATTCTGATCTATCTATCTATCTATCTATCTATCGTTCTATCGTTCTATCGTTCTGTTGTTCAATCTATCATTCTATCATTCCATCTGTCGCTCTGTTGTTCTATCGTTCATATGTCATCTTATCTTTCTGTAGTTTTATTGTTCAGTCATTCTAATTTGTGGTGTTCTGTCCTGCATTTCATGAAATATTTGTTGCATTGTCCTTCCTTCATGAAAACCAGTTCCTCAGGATGAAAACCGCTTAAGGGAACCAAAATATAGAACGTGGCACAACATTTCCATCCTACATGTGGCAGCCGGGTGTTAATTATCGTGCACAAATATTGATCGCTCAGCTGAGATTCTCGATGAAAATATCAGGCAAAATATTCTTAGTCTTGAAAGACTCGTCTTGAAAGGTTTCAAGCAGCACGGCAGCCTATTTAATTTCACTTGTGGTTCTTTTCCTCGTCTTTTAATTGGGTTATATGCATTAGATTTTCAAATTAAGCATCTGCTGTTAACAGTATGCATATGTTGTTGTTCTACTTTGAAAATTACAGCTCTCAAGACTTCAATCACCGCCTGTCCGTATCACATGAAATTTCAGCTTTGAATCAGAAGCAGGTTTGGAATCCCCAGGCCTTGACTCTTTCATCATGGGGAGTGCATTTTAATTAGCTCGCCTCGGCTCAGCGCAGAACTGACGATTTGCACCAGGGCTGCGGAACAAAACATTGAAAACCCCTACCATGCAAATTAACACTGTGTCGCATTCATTGGCAACAGTTGCAAATATTTTGCTATGTCAGTCAGCTTCAAACTAAAACTTACAAGGGCTTTTTTTTTTTTTACACTGCACAATTAAGTTTACAGCATATTATGAAGGCTGTATGCCGACATGACCGGAACTATCTGCAGTGTTAACGCTTCAAGATTTTAGTGTCAAGATTTCAGATTTGTTTGTTTGCATTAGTAAAGAGCCTTTGCTCTTTCAGCCTGTTTTCTGTTTTACTTGTTTATTTCTTTACTGGCTCAGGTCAAAAGAGATTTTTTTTTTTTTTTTGATCAAATCGTAAATCCTGTAACTGCATGGTTTGAGGAGTCATTCATGTGTGTATCTCAGGACAAATTCAGGACTATCTATTGTTTTATCTAGTTTTATTGTTCTATCTAATGTTTGATCAATGTTTTGATCATCCTTTTATGTATAATTTTTTCTATAATTTTATCTACTATTCTAATTATTCTATCTATCTTTTTATACATTGTTCTGTCTGTTGTTCTATCTATTATTTTTATGATTCTATCGTGTTATCATTCTAGTTTTATTGTTATATAATCAACCTTGTTCTATCTATCTATCTATCTATCTATCTATCTATCTATCTATCTGTCTATCTTTCGTTCTATCGTGCTATCGTTCTATCTGTTGTTCTATCTATGGTTCTATCGTTCTATCTATCATTCTATCGATCGTTCTGTCTATCGTTCTATCAATCGGTCTATCATTCTGTCTTTCTATCTATCGTTCCATCATTCTGTCTGTTGTTCTATCGTTCTATCTTTCTATTTATCATTCCACTGATCATTCTATCGTTATATCTTTCTATCATTCTATCGTTCTGTCTTTCTATCATTCTATATTTCTATCATTCTATCTTTCTATTGTTCTGTCTATCATTCTGTCTATTGTTCTATCGATTGTTATATCTTTCGTTCTATCATTCTGTTGTCTATTTTTCTGTCGCTCTATTATTCCATTGTTCTAGCTGTCATTCTATCATTCTATTGTTCTATCTATCTATTGTTCTATCCTTCGTTCTATCTATCTATCTATCTATTGTTCTATCCTCTGTTCTACCTTTCTATTTTTCGTTGTCTATTGTTCTATCGTTCTATTTATCGTTCTATTGATCATTCTATCTATCTGTCGCTCTGTTGTTCTATTTTTCTGCCACTCTATTATTCCATTATTCTATCTATCGTTCTATCAATCGTTTTTTCATTCTATCGGTCTATCGTTCTATCGATTGTTCTATGTTTTTATCATTCTGTCGTTCTGTCTGTTCTATCATTCTATTGTTCTATCGTTCTATCGTTGTATCTATCGTTCTATCGATTGTTCTATCGTTCTTTTATTCTGTTTTTCTATCTATCATTCTATTAATTGTTCTATCTTCCGTTTTGTCTATCATTCCATCTCTCTAATGTTCTGTTGTTCCAACTATAGTTCTATCATTTTATTGTTCTGTTAATGGTTCTATGGTTCTATCTTTTATTCCATCTTCTTATCTATTGTTCTTTTGATCATTCTATCTTTTGTCTTTCTGTATCTATCATTCTATCTTTGTATTGTTCTATCATTCTATCTGTCATTATTTCTATTGTTCTATATTTTATTATGTCTTTTAGCTAGTGTTCAATAGTTCTATCGTTCGTTCTGTTGTTCTATTTCTTTATCATTCTATCATTTCTCTCTATCATTCTGTCTATAATTCTGTTGTTTTGTTGTTTTTCTATATTGTTCTATTTATCATTTTATCTTCTGTCATTCTATTGTTATCTTATATTGTTACCTATATTGTCTATCCTTCTGTCTTTATATCTTCCTGTCGTTACTATTGTTCTATTCATTGTTCTTTCTATCCATGAGGCCTATACACCTTCAAACTTCAAGACTTTTTAAACTTTTGCCTTGACAAACTTGACAAAAGGCGTTTCTTTTAAAATAAATAGATAATATAGTTTTAAAGATTTCTTTGAACTCTATGTCATTTTAAATCTACTTCCTTAAATTCAAATTCAAATTGGAATTCCACATCCTGCTTGGAAGTTCAGTTCAGACTGAATTTGAATATAAAAGGGATTCCAAATTCAATTCTGAAAGGCGCACAACTACACAAAACACACCTGTGAACTGTTAACCGATCTTAACATCATACTAGCCGATAGACATCACACATGACAAAATACCCCTATGTTACAGCTTATTAACTGTGTGCACTTTAGTGAAAGACACATAACACTGGTCAAGAGATGGTTGGTGTATGTTGCAGGCAACATGCCAGCAATACAATACATGCAGGTAGAGCTATAGTGCCGTGTGTGTGTGTGCTTGTGTTAGCGTTTATACACAGAGGGTGTTAAAAGCTGTCAGACAGGTATGGTCAGAGTGGAGGCTCAACACTGATTGATCGGCGGAGTTCATGTCAAGTTCACGGGAGGTCTCTGCCATCATCGCTCGGTGACTGGCATCCGCACATCAGCGCGAGGAGAGGGAGAAAAGCGGGCTCGAAAACAGGAGGATCGAGTAACGTCACCACATAACAGATTAACAAAGGCAGCATCATCTCTCTGTATGACAGCGGGATCATTTATCACACAGCAATGGTGGGAGGGGGCGTGTGCGCTGAGGTCATCTGTAGTCTGTGAGTAATGGCCACTCATTTGTTTATCGGTGACCTCAATAATCAGAGATGGTGAGAGGTCGGGACACAAATGGTGAGACACTGGAGAGCTTCAGAAAGGCAAACCATTCTGCTTCACCTTGTAGGACTACAGTTACGCTGTAATGAAGCTGTGCCGAACAATGTACCGCGCCGCTCATTGTGCGCCGCTCATTGTTGCTGTTACTATGACATCATAAAGGTTTTTCAGCTGAAAGATTTCAATGTTTCTATGGTTTCGGTTTAAATCAAATCGCTTGTCTGAGCAGAGTGTCATTACGCTGGATGAATTCGGGGAAGTCGGGCCACTTTTTGACATTGAGATGACTGATGACATTGAGATGACTATTCAGTTTTGATAAATATAGGCCATCTCAAAACCAAACACATCTTTGAAAACATGGTCACACAGTATATTACAGCATTCATGATACTCTGTATTGCATTAGTATGTACTGAGTAATATAAATGAACATGTATTTAATGTACTGTAGTGTAAAAACTCATACAGTCTTGCTTTTTTCTTTGCGCTTTCTTTCAGTGTAACGCCTAACTTTTAAAAATATTTATCCATTTGTTTATTTATTTATTGCTATTTTTTTAACATCTCTGGAATGTATAGCCAAAAAGTCTATATTATTATATTTTTATATAATAATATAGTATTTTAAAATATATAAATGTGTAATTATTTATACTTTTTTTCTTTGCACTTGCTTTCAGTGTTACCAATTTATTTATGCATGCATGCAATTTTTTAAAGCATCCATGTAAAATATAACTAGGGCTGCACAATTAATTGAATTTCTAATCGTGATTACAATTACAGATGCCACAATTATGTAATCGTTCAAAGCCACAATTACAAAAATAAATTAAATAAAAAATAAAAATCCACTGCTTGCTTAAGATGTGGGTGTGTTTTTCCTATAGGCTATCTTAAGTTTTTTTTTTTAATTATTTCAATTTTTACATTTTTACTTTTTTTATATTTAAAGAAGAAACTATATATAGAAATGTGGCGTGCAGTGCTTCAAACAATGCTATATGATTTTTGTCATAATCGTGCAGCCCAAGTATAACCCAAAACTATATATATATACATATACATACAATTATATAGAATTATAAAATATATAAATGTATAATTTATATGCTTTCAGTGTTACCAATTTATATGTGCATGCATGCATGCATGCTATTTTTTTAAAAGCATCCATGTAAAGTATAACCCACAACTTAATTTATAAGTTTCGAAATTACAAGCATAACAATTAGCTGTGTAATATGTGCAGCATGGACACTGAAATGTATGCATATTTTCTTTTGCACTTCCTTTTTAATAAAATGTTTACATTTTTTTATTTTTTAAAACATTTCTGAACGTATAGCCAAAATCTATATAACTAAAAATCTATAATTATTTATATACTTTGTTACATTGTATATAATAAAGAATGAGTGTTTAATTATTTATACACTATATGCATAATAATATGTCATGTAAAGTATTTTATTCACCTTTTCCCTTTGCTCTTCCTTTATTTATTTACTATTTTAGCCTACTATATTTATATTTAGGTTACCCATATAAGATGCTAATCTAATTAATTATAATAACAATGACAATAATTATGCCTAATTTCTAGCAACTACTAAACATAATTACATATTGCATACATGCTGTTCTTAAATGATCAATACTTATATAGCTACTACACTAAAACATGGACACTGTAACATTTTTCTGTTTTCACACAACATCTACTTTGTGTATTTAATGTTTTAAATTTTGGATCTATGCCTTTATAAACATGTCTGGAAACATATACAGTAGCCAACTGTATATACTGTACACTACAGTTATATCTATAACATACCATTGCATATAATAGGCCAACAATAATATTTAATTTCTAGCAGCTAGTGAACATATATTGCATATGAGTCATTCATTAATTATCAGTATTTATACACTACACTATAACATGTACACTATAATATTTTTCTATAATAGTTTTCACTGCCTTTATAAACATGTCTAAATGCATGTACGTTATGTACACAATATAAAATCATTGCTAATTGATTAAACAACAATAATGCTTCTTTTCTAGCAGCTACTAAAAATAATCTCCTTATTCTTTCCAGGTATAACATTCTAAGTGTTGTGCATTTTTGAAGCACATACAGAGTCCTGCTTATGCATATGGACATGTTAATGTAAGTAATTACCACAGCAATGGCAATTATATCTCACTTCTGGCAGCTACTAAAAATAATTACACATCGCAAGCACGTTATTCATTATTACTCTGCACTGTGTCATTACATTATTTTTTACGCGCTCAGTTCCCAGCATCTCTGTAAACTCCAGCCTGAAGCGGCAGAGAGAGAGAGAGAGACCGAGAGAGAGAGAGAGAGAGAGAGACAGTATGAGGCTGGTCTTGTGGGCTGTCTCATGTTTTCTCCGGCCTCTGTCTCTTTAATAAACTCGTGGTTATCTAGTGTAACAAATGTCTCGCTGCCATCATCAAGTCCAGAGGAGGAGGAGGAGGAGGAGTTTTTAATGTTCAGTTTGTTCTATGGATCGATGTTTGCTGCTGGCATCGCCGTGTGTGTGTGTGAGAGAGAGTGTGTGTGATATACACTGTTTTTTTCTGTCCTTTTCCTACTACGTTTCATACGAGACCGGGAGTCTAAGCGATTGACAGCGTTCGTCCTTTTGGCTTGGGAAACAAAAAAAGAAAAGAAGAAGAAGAAGAGACGGAAAGAAAAGCAAAGCAAAACAATCCGCCATAGATCTGTCTATCTAGGAAGGAGAGGTATATTCAAAAAGAGACACCTGATTTGTGGACAGCGTTTCTGAAATACTGGATTGTACGGAACTGAAGTGCATTAGAGAGTCGCTATTGCGTGTGTATGGACTATATCAGAGCGCTTATACTGAATTTCACCTGGGCTCAATTTCACTGTACGTGAACTAAAGAGAGTTGAACATGCCAAGGAGGAAACAGCAGGCACCCAAAAGGGCTGCGGGTAAGATTCAACCTGACACCTATCATTTCACATTTATCCCGACATGAAAATTGCTATTCATCCGCGCTTTAAGCTCGCAAGCGTACGGGTTTGTATCTGAATGAACCTCTTTTTATCTTCTGAAAGAGTGTGATGAAAGTGATAGCGCTGTCTTAGAAAGAGGATGTGTTTAATATCATAGAATGATGCTTTGAGACACTGCGAAAGGATACGCTTCCCGACAAAATCCGGCGAAAGTTTTTCAACTTTCGAGTCCGACGAACTGTTTCACGTTTAAAACGTAAACACCGTTCGTTTTACCTCATCAAACGAACGGCGTGTTTGAAAACGTAACGTTTTAGCATTATAAACGGACCGCGTAGTGAACCTTGTGTAACCCCTATTGCACGCCGCGAAAAATTCATACTCTCAATCAATATTTTTGTCATGTTTTACTGTAAAAACATGTTAATGTTCTTAAAACGACATCAGTTTACGTCATATTTTCAGGTGTCTTATAAAACAAGCGTTCATACCGTATCCCGTTGTGCTTTTCAGGTAATTTGTCTTGTTTTAAAGATGTTTGTGTATATAGAGTGAATTAGAGTTTAGCCAAGGCTCACTTCTTGGCCTATTTGTAATGTTAATTCACCGCTTTTGCCATGGCTGGTATTCATATCTAATAAAGTAAAACGAGCCATATTTTAATTTCAAACGTTAAATAGTTTTTGGAGTTTAAAAGTTCAAGCTCAAGCCAGATTTTGTTGGGAACCGAAGCGTGACGCGTTTCTGCAGCTAAACACACTGAGAGTAAATACGGTGTGATTTTGGATAGATGTGCTGCTTTGGATCCGAATATCGGTTGAACTTCCTATGAACCCATAATATCTCATAGACAAACGGACACACACACGCACACACAAGGGGTGAATGCACGCGCACACACGCGGGCGCATCGTTTATTTACACTTCAATAATATGATGAGGCCAGCTTTGTTATTTTGGCTTTAGCTTGTTAACTGTACACCAGTGTTGTCAGAACACTTTTCTTTTTAAGCCTAGTGAACCACCTATGCTTATATCTATCAGTGAAATGCACAAATTTTGCTTCCCCTAATTGTATTGCAGTGTTGACCCTCTTTCACAGGCTGTGGCAAATCCCAGTGAGCTCCCTACCTAGATAGCATGTGCATGTAGCATTTTGAATAATGTTCACAAAGCGCCCGTGCTGTCCAAAAAATGCTGTCTAGGTAGGAAACTTGCACGGTTTTGAAACCCAGCCATATTTTGTCATGCACAGCAACGCAACTGGCTGTTTACCAGAAGGCTTTTCACTGAAACATTTTCTTTTTTCCCCTTTCCCCCTCGGGCTTTCACTTGGCATATGATTGATCACACGTCACGTTGGATTTATTGATAGATTAATTTCTAATAGATGCATTTATCACCAGTTCTTTGTTAGCCTTCCCGTGACCTCAGGTGGTGGCTGCTCGGATTATTAAAACGACTTTTGCGGCATAACTTTGACGATGCTCCATTAAATAGTTTTTTTTTTTCAGGCTTTCTGAAATTGTTTACCTTTAAAATCGGTATACTTTTGGAACAGAATGTGCATTTCAATTGTTTATTAATAATGCATTTTAAAATTGCAATATTCTGAGCAAACGAGAAACTAGTTGAAAGTGCAAATCTTTGATTTGTTTGCGTTTTTCTAGACAAAGCCCATTAGTCGCAGCGTTTTCTTTTGCTTAAGTACGCCACAATTGCAAGGAGCCAAAGTTTGCTTCTTTGCCTACGGCGGATTATTGTTTTTGTGTACGTTGCCGCCAGATGC
>CM070029.1:4007943-4020443 GCA_036247105.1 Cirrhinus mrigala | reverse complement strand
AATAAAACATGCCATGATTATTGATAACTAGATTTTTACAGTATGAATCAAGAATTTTGAATGGACTTGGCAACAGTGTTTGTTTAGTCAAAACTGAATGAAATGAGTGTTTTACGCCCTTTCAGAACAAATGCTAGTCACAATATCGCCCAGCCCAGTCCGCGCAGAAAAATGACCGTACGGGGGTTATTAGCGTGCAGCATGGTAATATTTCTCACCGGATTATGTTTCTAATCAGTTTTTGAATAGCCCGTGCTTCAAACCGCTAGCCCAATTTGTTGTTAACAAGATAAATCGGAGTACAGACAAAGGCATTACGTGTTGCACTGCCAATAAGTGAGTGACAGGGGCTTCTGGGAATTGGCTAGCTCAAAGTCCTCCTAAGTGGTTCGTTCTAGAAACATCAGCGGTTGCTGAAAGTCTAGTCCAGGTAGAGACGGTCCAGCATTGAATTTGATAATCATTTTCTTGTCGTAGCATGTACAGTGTTTGTTTGATAATACAGATTAACCTCACGATTGGCAGAAAGGAGTGTTCGAGGCCACGCCGCTAATATGTAGCCGTCTTTCCAGTATTTGCAATGTCTTTGTGTCCCGTACCGCACTAATACCCCAGTGTTTGTTTATATGACTGTAACAGTTAAACCACAGCAACGTTTATCCTGTCTCCGTGGCGGTGATGTCATGATGTTTCCGCCAGCATGCAGGTGGAGCTGGCAGTATCACTTTGTGTGAGGCTTTGCTCCGGGAGTCAGACAGGGCGGTGCTGCGTCTAGGTGAGAGAGGAGAAGCCTCCCGTGCCCCGGAGCGCTCGGCGCTCTACTCCGCTCCTTAAAAGAGGGAAAAAAAACACAGCGTCCTGATTGGACCCGAGCGCCGCGTCGCCTCGTACCCCCGCTGCCGCAACCGCGCGTTCACCTTGCCTTCCCTCCGAGACCTGCGCCAGTTTCCAGGCAAATGACACAATTTGATACGCCAGCGGGACGATCGAGGAGGATAATGTTTTTACGCGATCATCTCGGCAAAAAGCCATTTCTATTGCTTTTTTCTTCATTAAACACAACAATGATGAGGTTACGCAGAGACTTTATTGCTCTCGGGCTAAAACTCATTACTCCTGCCAGACATCCGAGTATAAAAGAAATTACAAAATGGCATTTTGTACCCGCTCTCCGCATGTCTGGGAGATTGAGGTCGAGGGGGAAAGGGAGAGTTGATCTGTGTCAATTTCTCGAGTGAAAGTCAGACGGGGGGGGAAAAGGCCTAACGACAACACAAAACGCCTTTTGTGCACGCCGGATTTGATTACCACCAGGAATTTTGGACTGCGACGGTGTCGCAGTGTACTTAAAACGGGATGCTGAACGCACCTGACTCGGGATCGGGAAAACGGTTCTTGCGCCGCAAAGATTGTGAATGGACTTGTTTCGGTAATTGCGGGCTCGCCATATGCTTCCAAAGTTGCTCAAAACAATCAGTGTGGGCTCATGTTACCGTGTCCAGATGGATTTCAGACAGGGTGCTGCGTCCGGGCTGAGAACTGTGGCTCGGGATCGGGTTTCACATCTCGCTGTCATATTTACCCCTCTCCTCTGCGATAGGATCCTGTTGATACGGACACAAAGCTTTATTCTGTTTTTAAAGATGTTGTGATCACAAGGGAGCCAGACAGACACAGTGTACCCATTACTTATTACACAAGATACTCATGTTTTCTCTTTGTTTTTTGTCTGCAGAGTCACATAAATGTGAATGATTTTATGGACAGATATATCGGCCGGGCCGATTATTAGGCCGTTTTGAGAAAAATGTTGTTGTTGCTTGGCGGGTAAACACAGAAAATGAATGTTTTGGTCCATTTTAAATATATATTTTATCGTTTTAATGAATTTGTTTATTTTGCATTTCTGGAATCTAGCAACAAAAACTTAATTTTTTAAACTGTTTTTACTATGATTTTTGAACCATTATATATATTTTAATTCCACATTTATATATATAATTATATATGTAATTATATATATGTGACCCTGGACCACAAAACCAGTCATAAGTAGCACAGGTATATTTGTAGCAATAGTCAACAATACATTATCGATTACATTATTTTTTTTAATACCAAAAATCATTAGGATATTAAGTAAAGATCATGTTCTATGAATTTTTCTACCGTAAATATATCAAAACTTAATTTTTGATTATTAATATGCATTGCTAAGAACTTCATTTGGACAACTTTAAAGGTGATTTTCTCAATATTTAGATTTTTTTTTTTTTGCACCCTCAGATTCCAGATTTTCAAACAGTTGTATCTCGGCCAAATATTGTCCTTTCCTAACAAACCTTAAATCAATGGAAAGCTTATTTATAAAATTACACATTTATAGATATTTATTATTTATTTCTTGGTGCTCAATATTTAGTTTTCACTAGTCAGTATTGCCTAATATACAGTACTGCTAATATTATAGATATACACTGTCGTTCAAAAGTTTGGGATTTTTAATGTTTTTTTTAAAGGAAGTCTCTTATGCTCATCAAAGGTCCATTTATTTGATCAAAAATACAGAAAAAAACAATAATATTTTGAAGCTTTATTGCAATTTAAAATAACAGTTTTCGATGTTAATATACTGTAAAATATAATTTATTTCTGTGATGCATAGCTGAATTTTCATCACCCATTACTCCAGTCTTCCGTGTCATACCATTCTTCATCATTATATACATATTTATATAATTATACATTATATACATATTTATATTATATATTTATATATATATATATATATATATATATATATATATATATATATATATATATATATATAAGAAATTTACAAAAGTGATTTTATGTCCATAGAAAGCACGTTAAATGTAAAGTGTCTACTTTTAAGATTTCAAATAAGTTTCTGAAGAATAAAATGTCAAAATTTGGTTGAAATAATGTTACATTGTCATTCAGTGTAACAATATTTATGTAAAAAAATCAAACATGCTTATTCTGACTTGTACATATTAAAATACATAAAAGAATAAGGGATTCTACATTTAAAAAATGTAGAATTAAAACTAATTAGTATTTGGGGTGAAAGTAATTTGTCATTTAATGTGTCATAAATGGATTTTTGTTGTAAATATGAATGACATTTTAGTGGATGTCTCCTTTAAATTAGGGAAAAATGTATGATATTTTTTTTGCTTAGAAAAACAAAAATGCAATTAAATTAAACAGAACAAACAACAATTTAAAGCAGTATTACACTTGTTTTTATGCTTAAACCCTTTTTCGTCTTTGACGAAACATGTATTATATTAAAATAACAGTTTTTGAAGTTAATATACTTTAAAATATAATTTATTTCTGTGATGCACAGCTGAATTTTCATCACCCCATTATTCCAGTCTTCTATGTCACACGATCCTTTAGAAATCATTATATAATTTTTTTTAAATATATATTTATTAAAAAAAAAAAAAAAATAATATATATATATATATATATATATATATATATATATATTAAACAAAATAAACACTTAAAAATCTATCAATTAAAATAAATAAATAGTTGTCATTGTCTTGAAGACTGCTGCAGATGACACACAAACACTCTTGGTGCATGTGTCATCATTTGTTGATCTGTGTACCGAGCTTGTCTAACCATGTTTGATTACGTTATTTTTCGTCTCGTGAGACGTGTCTGTAACTCGACCTCTTGTTGCTCGTGTTCCTGTGAGAATCCTCCTCCATTCTCCTTTCTGGCCTCCCTTACAGTTCGTGGGAAGACGGCAGAAAACCGTATCTTTAAAACAGACAGAAACTTCATCAATCTAAAAATTGTCCACAGTGTACCTGATTTGCTTCCAATCAAGTGCTTAATGAGTCTCAATTAAGATTTATTATGCAAATTAACCCTGGCCTGCTACAGTCTATGGGGCAGGAGCTATGACAATATTTTGCTAATGGCACAATCTGTACCAATTAGAAAGGGAAACTTTCGCGAGATCAGGTTTAGTGGGGGGCCTGAAGGTCTAGAGGAAAATATCAAGTGCTTATCTACATATATATGGATTTATTTATTATATATACCACAAATATCAGCCTTGCAAAATGATCTCTAATTGCATGTATTTTTCATATTTACCAACGACGTGTCGTCTTATTTTTACAGGCACTATATCAAATTTTAATTTCACATTATTATTAAACCTTAGCCTTGACTAAGAGGCGTTTGAAAGGAATATTTAATTAAAGCATCTGTGGAAATCAAATTGATTAATGCACGCAATAAATGGATAGCTACAATAGTTGCACAGATAAGAGCACGCACGTTTGAAATCTTCGAGGCGTCTGAATCCTCACTACTTGGCTGGCGAGTGTCCAAACAGCGGCGAGTCATAAACCTCAGGCCTTTTTTTGTGTCTTCATTTAACATGGCCGCTGATGGCTTCCCGACAGCTTTATAGCTGACAAGTTTCATGGCACGTCATGCCGTGCAATTACACGGGAACTAATTTGATGAATCAACTCGATATTCCCCAGTCCTGGCTGGCCTTTCAGTCCATTTTCTACCTAGAGGTCAGCGGGAGCTGTAACGACTGCTCGTACGCGTCGGGAAGTTTTTGTAGGCAAAGATCAGGAGAGCGTGAGCATGATACGATATGCAAACACAATTGTTATTCATACTTATGTTGGAGGACCATTTTAGAGTAGATCGTTTGCATATTTTTGCATGTTTTAGAGTATTTTAGAGCGAATCATTTACATATTTGTGCTCTTTAGTGAACATAACAAATAACAACAGTTAAGTGAATTTCTCCAAGCGTTAGGTGCTCGTTTCTCACTCTTTAATCACAGAAGGACAGGATTTTGTGTGCCGTCAGTCCGAAGGCTGGTTAATTGTAGCCAGTCGTTCCAACCGCCGTAGGCCGTAGCGTACCTTTTTTTTTTTTTTTTTTTTACCAAACAGATGTTTTAAGACTGTAAAATCTTGCTTTGATGCCCGAATAGCTCACATGTGTACATCCCAATGCCACGTATGACTGTTTTGCGGACTAACTCTAATTAATTTCCTATGGCATTTCACATATTTCAGCGCTCTGATTGGAATCGCAAAGACGCCGGTTTTGATGGAGCGAGTCTGCCATAATAAAATGTCTTGTTTGTGTCCTTGCAGAGCTCTGAGTAGACGCCCGCACGAGCCGCGCCGTTCTTCTGAAACTAACAGCTTAATTGAAACTCATTAAACAGCACTGACAGCTTAGGTGTCCTTGCAGGATATAGAATAATTCAGTTGTACTTACAACTTGATTAAGAGAACCGGATGAACATATTAATGGTTGGAGGCGTCGTGCTGGTGCTGGATTTAACCATGCAGCTGTATGTGGAGATATATATTTATATATTTATTTCTTTTTTATGTTTGATGGTGAATGTTTAAGCACAGTGTGTTCTATATTTTTTTAAGCTATACTACCGTTTAAAATTTCTCTTCTGCTCACCAAGGCTGTTTATTTGATCAAAAAATATTAAAAACAGTAAAATATTTTTACTATTTAAAATAACAGTTCTAACATGAATATATTTTAATATGTAATTTATTTTTGCGATGACAAAGCTGAATTTTCAGCAGCATTACTGTAGTCCTCAGTGTCACATGATCCAGAAATCATTCTAATTTTTTTTTAATTTAGAATTCTGTGATGAATAGAATTCATCAAAAAGTACAGAATTTATTTTAAATAGAATAAAAACAATATTTAATGAAATATATTAAACTTCATACAGCTGCATTTATGGAAAAGAAATGTCTGAATTTTTTTGGGAGAACAATTGCACAGTCCTTGTGGGTTAGATTTTATGTTTGATGGTGAATATTTAAGCACAGTGTTTTAGAGTATTTTTTTTAAAGTTATACTACTGCTCAAAATTTGGTGCTGTGCAAATCTCTTCTGCTCACCAAGGCTGTGTTTATTTGATCAAAAAACAGTAAAAACAGTAAAACTGTAAAATATTTTACTATTTAAAAAAACAGTTCTAACATGAATATATTTTAATATGTAATTTCTTTTTGCGACGACAAAGCTGAATTTTTAGCAGCATTACTCTAGTCCTCAGTGTCACATGATCCTTCAGAAATCATTCTAATTGTTTTTAAATTTAGAATTCTGTGATGAATAAAATGTTCAAAAGTGCAGAATTTATTTTAAAAAGAATAAAAACAATATTTAATTAAATAAATTAAACGTCATACAGCTGGAGCTGCATTTATGGAAAAGAAATGTCTGTATTTTTTTTTGGGAGCAGATTAACAGGTATGTGTGCAATTGCACAGGCCTTGTGGGTTAGATTTTATGTTTTATGGTTAATATTTAAACACGTTTTTTTAGATTTTTTTTTTTGTTTGTTTTTTTTTTAAGTTATACTACCATTTAAAATTTGGTGTTGTACAAATCTCTTCTGCTCACCAAGGCTGTGTTTATTCGATCAAAATACAGTGAAAACAGTGAAATCGTAAAAATTTTTTACTATTTAAAATAACAGTTCTAACATGAATATATTTTAATATGTAATTTATTTTTGCGATGACAAAGCTGAATTTTCAGCAGCATTACTGTAGTCCTCAGTGTCACATGATTCAGAAATCATTCTAATTTTTTTTACATTTAGAATTCTGTGATAAATAGAATGTTCAAAAGTACATAATTCATTTTAAACAGAATAAAAACAATATTTAATGAAATAAATGAAACGTCATTCAGCTGCAGCTGCATTTATGGAAAAGAAATGTCGTCTGTATTTTTTTTGGGAGCAGATTAACAGGTATGCGTGCAATTGCACAGGCCTTGCGGGTTAGATTAATGACAAACGATTCAGTGCCACAGTGACAAAAGATTCAATACTTGACACAAGCTTGAAAAAAAAAAAATACACATCCCGCATCGTCTCTGCTGGAAATGAACGGCAATAGGAATTTGCCAAGAACTGATGGCCCCTATAATGAGTGTATGACTAATATTGCAATTTAGCAAAAGAAAATAAATGTGAGCAAACCAGTGAAATTATGCAGCATTACACTCCGCTGTGAAGAAGAACTCTCTCTGCTGAAGATCCCAGCAAATGTAATTTCTCCTATTAATTGCCGTGCCCTCTTGAAACATTTTCCAACTTTGTGAAAGCCTCGATCATTTTAGCGAGGGGGGAGAGGAATGAGTGTGATGGAGCTCCTTTTATCTTATTTTACAAGACTTCAAGTCAAATAGAAAGTTGAACTTCATGTGATTACAATTAGAAACTTGCTGAGGCTCACAGTCTTTCACTCTCCGCAGACATGTTAATCGACATGATTAACATTAACTTATCTGCTGCTGCAATTCACACCTTTTTTACATTTAAAGGAACAGTTACTCTAAAAATGCTAATTCTTTTTTTTATTTACCCTCTCGAGTCTATATTTTCTTTCTCAGTAGATCACGAAAGAAGAATTTTTGGTGAATCTTTGCGCAGCACCTTTCCATACAACGACATTTCTTGGTGACAATGTCTGTCAAGCTCTCAAAACTCAATAAAGCAGTGATTTTTGTGCTGAGTAACAGATTGAAATATGTCATTTAGGTTAATCAATCTAGTCATATGAACTGACAGACAGGCAATAATAATAGCAATCATTGTATTGCAACAGAAAGAGCTGTGTGAAGAATTTCTCCTTTTGTGATCTATGAAAAACAATGAGAAACAGACTGAAATATGTCATTTAATTTCATAAGTCTACGTTTATGGATGTTTTTATGCCCCTAGCTAACAGAGAACGTTCTCAGAATGTTCTGGCAAGATTCTCTAAAAGTTATTAACAAACATTCTTCCAGTAATATTAACAGAACATCCATATAAAGTTATCTGGCCATTAATAATGTTCTCAGAATGTTAGGACAAAAATGTTATTTTAAACTGATAAAATGGAATGTTCTCGTGAGACAAGAACACAAAACAAATGTACGGTTTAACCATTCAGAGAAAATTCTCAAGTAAAACATTTAAACTTTTTTTTTTTTTTTTTAAAAAAAAAAAAAAAAAATTGTAAAAATTACTCTAAAGTAAAACAAAAAAAGAAGAAAGTTCTCAGAATATTTGCAAACTGACAAATGGAATGTTCCCTTAACAGTCATTTTCTGAACATAAAAAAACCCCCAAAACAATATGGTTTGAACGGTCAGAGAATATTTGTAAGAATATTCGTTCAGAGAAAAAATTTAAACATTATATATATATATATATATATATATATATATATATATATATATATTCTCAGAATGTTTGCAAATGAATAAAATGGAATGTTTCTGTAACATTCATTTTTAGAACATTTAGAATTTTTTTTTTAATCTGTACGGTTTGAACATTCTGAGAAAATTCTCATATTAAAAATGTAAACTTTTTTTTTTATTTAAAAAAATTACTCTTAGGTAAAAAAAAAAAAAAAGTTCTCAAAATGTTTGCAAACTGTTAAAATGGAATGTTACTGTAACATTTATTTTTAGAACATTTAAAATAAAACTGTACGGTTTTGAACGTTCAGGGAAAATTCTACAGTAAAAAAAAAAAGTTAACTTCTTTAAAATCTTTTTAAAAAATTACTCTAAAGTAACAAAAAAAGTTAGCAATTTTGTTTTAGAACATTACAAAAAGAAAATTCTGAAGTAAACAAAAAAAGTATTTATTAATGGAATGTTCCCGTAAACATTCAGAGAAAATTCTAAAGTAAAAAAAAAAAAAAAAAAAAGAGAGCAATACATTTTTAAATATATTTAAAAAAATTACTCTTAGGTAAAAAAAGAAAAAGAAAAAAGATAAAAGAAGTTCTTATAATGTTTGCAGACTGATAAAATGGAATGTTCCTGTAAAGTTATTTACATTTTAAAAATCTGTACGGATTGAACATGCAGAGAACATTCTAAAATAGGGTTTTCATAACTTAATGGGAACATTAGCAAAATGTTCTTACAACATATTTCTGTTAGCTGGGTCTGTCACAAACAGACAAGAATCAATGAGCGATTACTATTGATTTCTCCTTTTATGTTCTATGAAAAACAATGATTTTGCACTATATTCCAAGTCTTAATATATAAAAATAAGTTTGTGTGAGGCACAGATGGAAATATGTCATTTAAATGAATCAATCTAGTCATATGAACCAAGTTTATGGTGCTTTTAAATCCTTGACAGACAGACAGACAATAATAATAGCAAAATTTAATTGTATTAAAAAGCACTGCGTAAAGATTCAAAACTTCTCCCTTAATGTGCTATGAAAAAAAGTCATATGAGTTTGGAACAAAGTTAGGGTGAGTAAATAATGATCCTAACTTTGTTTTTGTGGCGAACTGTCTCTTTAAGCCCTGCCTGTGTTTGAAAGTTTAAAAATTCCACTGGTGTCCTAAATGAATTCTAAGACGGCACGCCAAATTCACTGTATTATTGACATTACGAGTACATTTCCCCTTTGGCACGGCTGAATTATACACAAACAGCTAATATTAACATTCACGTTGTCCCATAAAACTTTACGCGGCGCCCGTCGACCGAACAGCAAATCAAATCCCCACGCATCTGCTGGTATCTGTCAATACGCGCATTCCTGCAACATTCCGGCAGGCACGTCGCACCCCTCACCATTTTGTAAATCTGAAAGGGGGGATTTCCTCAAAGAAGGGATTTATAGCTTCATGCCGGCTTCACATGATTGATAGCACACAGTGGAGCCTTTGTACAGGAAGACGCATGCCTCACTGTGGGCCAACTGCATCTGTCTGAAACAAAACATGATGCCAGGCCTTCCTGAACACTCTGTCTTGAGTCATCGCGAGAAGGTTCCAGTAACCTCCTTGTGGGTGTAGTGTGAAGTCGCCCGCTGGATGTGAAAGCGCGTGAGAGTCGCTGCCGCCGCCGCCGCCACCGCTATCGGGATCTGAATGAAGAAATGCAGATGAGCTGCTGGCGTCTCAGACCTCTCTCGTGGGGATCTGAAATCCGTTTCGTTTCATTTGCTGATATTTGACTCATTTTTTGACTCACGAGTGGTTTAGACATCCTGTGGATTGCTTGTTTTTACACCTGTGTGTGTGGAAATGTTGGTGTTTCCAGTTACTAGATTGTAGGGGTGTAAAACAGATTGGGAACTTCAGCATGAGTAGTTCATACTTTCGTTTGGAGTCAGTATAATCATTTTATTTATCCTGTTTTAGAGTCAACTTCAAATATTGACTTTCAAACACATTAACTTCCATAATGGTAAAAAAAAATAAAAAAAATAAAATAAAATAAAATCTATTATTGTTGTTGTAATTATTATTATTAAATTATATTTTATTGTTTTATTTTGTTATTTAAATGCTATATTCATAATCTTAAATTTGTAGTCTTTACCAGGGTTCAAAATTAAAAGCTCAATAAAATAAAATAATTAAAACTATTATTGTTTTTTTATTGTTTTATTTTGTTATTTTGGAATAATGTGGGCACATGAATCATGCACAAAAAGATAAATAATGATTATTTAAATGCTATATTCATATTCTTAAATTTGTAGTCTTTAAATTAAATGGGTTTAGGGCAGATTGGTTGACACAAAATAAAATAAAATAAAATTAAAAATAAAATAATTACTATTATTGATTTTGGTTTTGATGTTGGAATAATGTGAGCACATAAATCACGCACAAAAAGACAAAAAAAAAAGGATAAATAAGGATTATGAAAAATCAGATCTCAGTTGTGTGTGTGTGTATATATATGCAACAATATCTGAATTGTCAGACGAGAGTAAAAATTTGATTTATTTGTGCCAGTTTAAATGCACCCTATATGATAAGAAGTAGGGTGTGGATTAGTGAAATTATTTTATTTTATTTTTAAATTTAGTTAAATTTAATTTTTTATTTTCTATTGAATTTTATTTTGGAAAAGAGTAGGGTGTGGAATAATTTTAATTTTATTTTATTCTTTTTGTTTAATTTTAATAATTTTTATGTAATTCTTTTTACATTTTTTTTATCATTTTAATTTTTTTTAATTTATTTAATTTTGGCAAAGAGTAGGGTGTGGATTTGTTGATTTTTTTTTTTTTTTCAATTAGATTTAATTTATTTTTATTTTATTTTTAGTATTTGTTATCTTATTTTTTAGTATTTTTTATTTTATTTTTATTTTATTATTATTATTTTTTTTTATTATTATTATTTCCAATCAGTAATCTACCTTTATTGGAAGTGTTGTGAGTTGACTTTAAATGTTTAAAAAACTCCTTGAACCTTCACGGTATTCATTTTCCCTGACATGTTTTAGATGTTATTACTGGTAGCAGTAAATTTGAGGCTTTCAGGAGGTCGAAAAGCAACCCGCTTCAACTCGTAGCCGATCGAATCAGCATATAAATTGCGAACGGATGCAGATCCGTCTCTCCGCTCCACCCCGGAATCCCAGAATCCTTCCTTCGTCGCGCTCATCTCCTTCCCCAGTGGTTGTTCACCTCTGTGTTTGCGGAGGTCTCTCACAGGGGGCACACATCTGTCTCCCTGTCCTTCCGTCGGCTCGCTTGACTTTCCCCTCCAAGGCGCACTGTTTAAAGATGTGCAGCTGCCTCACCGAGAGCCAGGATGGCCACCGTGGAGGCCTGTAGTTAGTCCGTCAGTGGCTGGCTTTGCTTGAGTGGAGCCATGTGCGGCTGAGCCTGGGAGGCTGAGGTCCTCGCTGGGATAAGCGCTTTAATACCTGCCATTACGCTGCCAGAGGGAGTCATTAGGAGCCAGCGGATCTTGTTGCAGATCACAGTCAAATGAACGCCGGCCCTCATTTTGGCCCGGACGACTCCCATCAGAGCTGCAATGAGACCCGGTGACCCTCGAGAGCGCTTTAAGCCCACGGCCCGCCTCTTCTCTCAAAACGCACACTTTTTTTTTTTTTTTTTTTTTTTTGTCGGCGGTTCTCTGTTACTGTAGGCGTGTAATTTGTTAGTCGTGATTTATGATTTGGGAATTTTTTTTGTCGTGCATTTTGGAAATTTATTGGAGTGTCTGAATGGGAAGCTCAATAGTCTTTTGGTTAAAATTGCTCCCATTCGTCATGATAGTGACACTTTAAGTTTGTTTTAATTTCTACTTCAGTGTCTGTTTCTCAGACTGGATCTTCACATCCAGAAACTTTGGTAGTGTGTTGGTATGGAATCGCTAAGGTGTTTGCTAGGTGACTCCTTACTGACCAGTTTTCAATCTGTCATCTGCCGTTCTTTCATTCTTTCTATCTATCTATCTATCTATCTATCTATCTATCTATCTATTATTCTGTCATTCTGTCTATCCTTCTGTCATTATTTCTATCTATTGTTCTATCTATCCATCCATCCATCATCCATCCATCCATCCATCCATCCATCTATCTATCTATCTATCTATCTATCTATCTATCTGTCTGTCTGTCTGTCTATATATCTATCCTTCTGTC
>CM070029.1:4000443-4005443 GCA_036247105.1 Cirrhinus mrigala | reverse complement strand
GTAAATGGAAAAAAAAGAACAAATAAGTACAATGAACAATTTATGTATTTAAATGAACAAAATGTGGAATGAAAATTGCACTCATTTTGAATACTCAGGCTGTAGTGTATATTTATTTATTTTATTTTTATTTTTTTGTATTTTTAATAGAGTAGTTATTGCAAAACAAGTACCCAATTAGATGATTACTAATGCACATCCCTATTAAAAATGTAATGCAGGACATTACCATATATACTATACTATACTATACTGTAACTATACTATTATTTATTGCATACCTATTAAAATGTAATGCAGGACTGTACTATACTATACTATACTATACTGTACTGTACTGTACTGTACTATACTGTTGATATTTAGTACATACCCATAAAATTGTAATGCAGGACATTACCATACCATTCTATACTATACTATACTATACTAATTTATCACATATCTATTAAAATGTAATGCAGGACTATACTATACTATACTATACTATCAATATTTGCACATCCCTATAAAAATTGTAATGCAGGACGTTACCATATATACTATACTACACTACACTACACTATACTATACTATACTAAACTAAACTATACTATATTATACTATACTATACTATACTATAAATATTTTGCACATCCCTATTAAAATTGTTATGCAGGACATTGCCATATGTACTATATTATACTATACTGTTAATATTTAGCACATCCCTATTGAAAATGTAATGCAGGACTATATATACATTATACTATACTGTGCTATTAATTAATTTTAATTAATTTGAACATATATACTATGTACTATAATATTATACTATTTATTTATTTATTTATTATTTTATTTAAGTTTGAGTAATTTTAGTACTTGAACATGCCAAGACGTGTCACATTTTTTCCCAATGTTTTTTTAAGTTTTATATATTTTTTCAGCTTTACTTCAATTACCATTTTTTTGTAGTTAACATTAGTATTAAAAATAAAGTATTATAAAATAAATATTAATATATTAGAATGTTGTAATTATTTTAGAATATTTATAAATACGTAAAGTGTGTGTGTATGTGTATAAAATATAAAAATTATATTTATTTTATATATAAAAGGAAATATGTCGGCCATTGTCAACCATCCATTATAAATACCAGATTTTATGCAGCAATTAGCTGTTAACTAGTGACTTTATGAAACACTACATCATGCCGTTGAGCTCAGTATGGCTTTGATTCACTGCAGATTGTTCCTCGGAGTGCTTGTGTAACGTTTGACCCTCCGCTGGCCCCCGTGGCCCTGTTTTGCAGAGGCCCATGGGAGCTTCCTGAAGCCCTGATTCAGGTCTCATTGCTTCCTGTCTATTTTACGTGAGCTGATCAATCACGGAGACGAATGTGTCTGTCAGCGCACACGTGGCCGCCGCCGCACCTGCTCGATACCCCCGCGCTGAAACACTGCCATCTTAGCAGCTCTTGACAGATGTTCCCCACTTCAAAACGTGTCTGCGCGTGTGCGCGTCTCCCGCTCGTGAAGGGGCAGTTAGCCATACGCGTCTTCGCGAGGATATGTTTGCGTTTTTAATTGAATTAATTACATGGTATTAATCAAACGAACAGCGTATATGAAGATCTTCTCGCGTATGCCACTCCGTAGGCCTCGTTTTTTGGGCTTTTGCACGGTTTCTTTGTGCCTTCGCTCCTGTTTTCTCCTCACCGGCAGTATGTGGCTGGGACGCAGGCATGAGGTAGCACACGGTGTCCAGATCCCTCCATCAGGGACCTCATCAGCCTCTGAATTTCCTTCCCCTCTCGCCTCAGGCCATCCATATTCATTTCCTGTACTGATTTAGGCCCAATGAAGAAAGAAAGCTGGCTTCTCTTTCTTCCCCCCACCGGTCCTCCCGCCTGCGTGACAACACACTGTAATTGCATTGGATTAGTATGATAGTGTACACAGCCTGGGTCAAATACCTATTTGAGAGATCACGGCGCTAGCGTTCATGCAATTCTTTGTTTACTCGCTGCACCTTCATTCAAGCTTGCTTGCGTTTTTTGGCTGTGAGACAACATAAGAACATAAATTATGGTCGGTCTGTTGATTGAAACAAAGAACATTGATTGTATTATGAGTGCACTGAATTCTTTGTTTACAACACACCGCTAATGTATATTTCTAAACAAATGTTGCCGTGAAATAGAATAAATAAATATAGACTGGGGGCACAAAAACAAATAGCATTTTTTGTAATATGCTGCAATTTATTTTTGTGTTCCAAACAGCCCAATGTATATTTTTTTAATTCTGTTTCACGGCTACATTTGTTTAGAAGTACAGACAGTGAAAATGTTCAATATTTTAGCAAAAGCAAAAAGCGACAATGACTAAAACACAAACAAAATGAAGTTAATTTTCCTATCTTTCGCCGTATCACCTTTATTGCATATTGCATATATTAAATTTGCATTTTCTAGGCTAGGCAAGGCAAGGCAAGTTTATTTATATGGCACATTTCATACACAGTGGAAATTTAAAGGGCTTTACATAAAAGGAATCAAAATAATCATAAAAAAAACAGAAAAACAATCACAACAATAAAAGCAAACAATTTAAAATTTTAAAATGATTTAAAAATTGATTTAAAATAAATTAAAAACAGTTTAGAATAGAAAAAATTCTGAATAGATGTTGTTAGAAAATAGAATAAGTGCATGAATAAATGTCGGTTTTGTGTGGTAACACAAGAAAAAGCACTGCATTTGATCATATTATGTAAAGCAAAAGAACAAGAACTAAATCAACAGTTAACGTTATCATTATTAAACACTCAAAAACTGTTTATGTTATCACATTTTTATTGCAGAATGAAATTACAATTTTCTAAACAAATGTTGTGAAATGGAGTAAATGCATAAAAATAAGTTTGTTTGACACAAGAAAAAAATTAAATTGAGTCATTTTGCGAAAAGCATAAAGTACAATAGACATCAGAAAATAAAAATGTAATTTTCTCAACAAATATTGCTGTGAAATGGAGTAAATGCTTAAAAGAAAACTCAGTTTGCTTGATACAAGAAAATAAAATAAAGTTGTCATTTTTAAAAGTTTTTTGTTTATTATTGTAGAATAAAAACAATTTTATAAACAAATGTTGCTGAAAAATGGGCATAAATGCATAAAGAAAAGGTTGATTTTGTATACTGACACAAGAAAAAGCATAATGGTAAACACTTAAATGTGTAGTTTATACCATAATCACATTGATCAAAAGATAAAAATGCAATTTTTTTGTAATTAAAAAAAAATAATAATACATATATATATATATATATATATAATATATATATATATATATATATATATATATATATATATATATATATATATATATATATATATATATATATATATATATAGCTTTATAAACAAATGCTGCTGAAAAATGGGCATAAATGCACAAAAAAGGTAGATTTTGTATATTGACATGAAAAAGCATTAAACTGTTAATGGTAAACATGAAATGTGTGGTTTATGCTATAATCCCAATGATCAGAACATAAAAAAGCAATTTTTCAAACAAATGTTGTGAAACGGAGTAAATGGATAAAAAGAAAGCTCAGAATTGTTTATTATTGTAGAATAAAAACAAATTTATAAACAAATGTTGCTGAAAAATGGGCATAAATGCATTAAAAAAGGTTTATTTTGTATATTGACACAAGAAAAAGAATTAAACTCTTAATGGTAAACACTTAAATGTGTTGTTTATGCCATAATCACATTGATCAGAAGATAAAAATGTAATTTTCCAAACAAATATTGTTGTAAAATGCACTGAATCCATAAAAAGAAAGTTTAGTTTGTTTGACACAAGAAAATGAAATGAAATTGTGTAACTTGTAAAGGTTTTTTGTTTATTATTGTAGAATAAAAACATAACTTTATAAACAAATGCTGCTGAAATTTAAAATTTAAATTTAAAAGGTTTATTTTATATACTGACACAAAACAAATATTACACTGTTAATGGTAAACACTTAAATGTGTTGTTTATGCCATTATCGCATTGATCAGAAGATAAAAATGTAATTTTCTAGACAAATGTTTTTGGGAAATGTAGTAAAGTTTTTTGTTTATTATAAACAACTTTCTAAACAACTTTTACTGTTGACATTGTAAAAGCATTAAATTGGTAATGATAAAGAGTTAAATGTGTTATGCCATAGTCACATTGATCAGAAGATAAAAATGCAATTTTCTAAACAAATGTTGTGAAATGTAGTAAATGCTTAAAAGAAAGCTCAGTTTGAAACAATGAAACTGTGTGATTTGTAAAAGTTTTTTGTTTATTATTGTAGAATAAAAACATAACTTTATGAACAAATGCTGCTAAAATGCAATTTAAAAAGGTTTATTTTGTATACTGACACAAAAAAAAATCATTACACTGTTATTAGTAAACACTTAAATGTGTTATGCCATTATTGCAATGATCAGAAGATAAAAATGCAATTTTCCAAGCAAATATTGTTGTGAAATGGAGTAAAAGCTTAAAAGAAAGCTCAGTTTATTTGACACAAGAAAATAACATGAAATTGTGTAATTTTTTAAAGGTTTTTTGTTTATTATTGTAGAATAACAACTTTCTAAACAAATGTTACTGAAAAATGGGCATAAACGCATAAAAAAGGTTGATTTTGTATACTGACACAAGAAAAAGCATTAAACTGTTAACAGTAAACACTTAAATGTGTTGTTTATGCCATTATTGCAATGATCAGAAGATAAAAATGCAATTTTCCAAGCAAATATTGTGAAATGGAGTAAATGCTTAAAAGAAAGCTCAGTTTGTTTGACAAGAAAATAAATGCATAAAAAGGGTTGATTTTGTATAATGACATTGTAAAAGCATTAAACTGGTAATGATAAAGACTTAAATGTGTTATGCCATAGTCACATTGATCAGAACATAAAAATTAAATTTTCAAAATAAATACTGCTGTGAAATGGCGT
>CM070029.1:3977943-3995443 GCA_036247105.1 Cirrhinus mrigala | reverse complement strand
TATTATTTAAGATATTTATATTACAAGGCTGAAATGCTCAAATAAATAAATTAATAATTAATTAAAAACATTACATTATAATGTAATTTTAAATGGAATAAAAATTTATTTTATATTAGAAAAGTGTTTAATTAATTAATTTTTTTAATTTAACTTTTATTATTTAAGGATCCTTTAAACTGATCAAAAAGGTATTTCAGGAAAGGTATTTATATTACAGGTTAAACAAAGCTCAAATGTTCAAATAAATGAGTAATTCATTAATAAAAAACAAATTATAGTGTAATTTTAAATAGAATAAAATAAATGTTATATTAGAAAGGCGTTTTATTTATTTATTTATTTATTTAACTTATTTAAATAAATAAATAATTCATTAAAAATAAACATTACATTATAATGTAATTTTAAATAGAATAAAAATACATTTATATTAGAAAAGTATTTTATTATTTTAATTAATTAATTTAACTTTTGTTATTTAAGGATGCTTTAAGCTGACCAAAAGTGAAAGTAAAAATATTAATATTACAGGTGAAATAAAGCCCAAGTGCTCAAATAAATAAATAATTAATTCATTAAAAATAAACATTACATTCTAATGTAATTTTAAATAGAATAAAAACATGTTTTATATTAGAAATGTATTTTATTTATTTATTTATTTAACTTTTATTATTTAAGGATGCTTTAAACTGACCAAAAGTGACTGTAAAAATAATTGTATTACAGGTGAAACAAAGCTTAAATGTTCAAATAAATGAATAATTCATTAATTAAAACAATGAATTATAGTGTAATTTTAAATATAACAAAATAAATTTATATTAGAAAGGTATTTTATTCATTTATTCAACTTTAATTTAATTTTTATTTAACTTTTATTATTTAAGGATGCTTTAAACTGATCAAAAGTGACAGTAAAAATATTAATATTACAGGTGAAATAAAACCCAAGCGCTCAAATAAAAAATAATAAATTAATTAAAAATAAACATTACATTATAATGTAATTTTAAATAGAATAAAAATATTTTTTTTGTTTTATTTGAAAAGTATTTTATTTATTTATTTACTTAATTATTTTAATTGATTTCTTTATTTAACTTTTATTATTTAGGGATGCTTTAAACTGATCAAAAGTGACAGTAAAAATAATTGTATTACAGGTGAAAAAAAGTTCAAATAAATGAATAATTCATTAATTAAAAACGTTAAATTATAATGTAATTTTAAATAAAATCAAAAATGTTACATTAGAAAGGTATTTATATTTATATTTATTTATTTTTAAATTAATAGGTGAAACAAAGCTCAAACACAAATCAATTATATTTATATTTATTTGGTATACTACTATTCAAACGTTTGGGTAGTGGGTATTAATATTAATATAGAAATGAATACTTTTATTCATCAAGGATGCTTTGAATAAATTACATTTTACAATATACTCAAATAGAAAATTATATTGTAATAACTGTAATAATATTTCACAGTTTTTGCAGTATTTTTCTAACAAATAAATGCATCCTTGGTGAGCATAAGAGACATCTTTTAAAACATTTTTTAAAATATTACCAACCCCAAATTTTTGAATGCCATTGTGTGGATAATTTATATATTCTAGCTGCATTTGAACGAAACATTTCATAACAACAATGTCAAATTCAGTGCCAAATACAAACATATCGAGGCCAAGCATCTTCAAAAGTCGGAAAACTATTGTCACGTAGCTAAAAAGGTTTAGTGGCCAGCCCGAGCTTAACTAGAAGATAAACAAAAGTGGTCAGGAAATGACCCTGCGAGACGCGGAATAATATTTCAGGTTGAGTTAACAACAGTTCACTCATTAAATCACTGGGCTGGGTCAGATGATTCAGATCCATAATTCAGTGTGGGAGGAGGATGTTGACGGTTAACATTGAGCGCTTCTTGAGAAAGAAAGGTGAGATTCCTCAGACGAAGGGGCACGCTGAGAGTTTAGAAGACAAATGAGCAGCGAGGGAGTGAAAAATGCAAAGCAGATGTTTTTGAGCCATTTTTTTAATGGCAGTGAAACATTACTGATGCCATTACTGAGCTCTTTTATGGCTTCTTTTAATCCTTCCTCCCGCCTGAGGAAAGGAACCCCTTGTGGTGCAAAGCAGCCTCTTTGCTTTAGAGCGACAATTTGAAGCCATTTCCAATTCATTTCCTAATCTGCCACGAGGCTTTGCAGGGCTTCCTTTGCAATTATTATTTTTCTGAGAGACAGAAAAAAGGCAGAAAAGTGGAAAGGCGCTCCTTCTTTCAGGTAAATTTATTGTAATCCTTCGGATGCGTCTTTCTCAGAGTCATCGCTCGCCGTGACGCAAATATGGCTCGCTCACTCGTTTCCTTTTTTATTTACTAAATTATAAACACAGACGCCGAGGCTCCCACACTCCCCCAGAAAAGCACAGTTTGCAACAGGAACTTTTCTCGCCAGTTACGTAGCATCCTCCTGATCTGGGTTAGGAAAAATGGTTGATATTTCTGTGATCACTATGTTGGTGACCTAAAATTATGCAACATCCTAAATGTTTGCACTTTAGTTTTGTCCAAAAAATCAACTGCAAAAATATATGTTAAAATATACGAAAAAATGGTTTTGTCACATAACTCAATTTTTAACCATTTTCAAAAATCATGTTTTTTCATTGTGCATTCCAGTTAATCTCAATAAAACTGCAGTTGGCTTCTTTTGATTAAATAAATATAACTAAAAATACAGCTAACACAATAAAAACATGATAACATAAAAAAAAAAAAAAAAAATTTGCAAATAAACTCTATATAACATAGTAGTAATAGACAGTAATAAAATAATAGATTTAGTTACATAATTATAATAAATTATGTTTATTTTATGTGTAATATGTAACAAATTATACATAATATGTATAATACATTTAGTTATACAATTTTCTTAATAAATGATAAAAATGTACAATTTTCACATATAATAATTGAAATATATTTTATATATAATAATAATAATTAAATTAGAAATATTATATATAAAAAATGCATATAAAAAAATAAAAAAAAAATATAGAATGAAATACATAAATTACATATGTAATAGATTCAGTTTAATAATTTCATATGACATTATTATATATATATATAAAATGTGTAAAAATGTACAATATTTACATAATTACATTTTTTACAAATAATAAGTAATAATTTAAATATATTATATAATATATAATAAAATACATTATATATATATATATATATATATATATATATATATATATAAATAAAAGAGATTAATACATTATGTATACAATCTACAATATTTATTAATAATTATATATTTATTATATAATATATAGAACAAAATACATAAATTACACATGTAATAGATTTAGTTTTGCAATTATATATATATATATATATATATATATATATATATATATATATATATATATAAAATTAAATAATATACATTTATATGATAGTATAAATATACTATTAAATAATATAATATATAATAATATTTAAAAATATAAATAATAAATTAATACAAATTGTATAAATAGTATCAATTGTTTATACAATATAGAAAAATATTTAATAATATAATTGTGACCCTGTACCACGAAAACCAGCCATAAGGGTCAATGTTTTAAAATTGAGATTTATACACTGTCTGAAACTGTCTAAACTGATTTCCACTGATGTATGGTTTGTTAGGATAGGACAATATTTGGCTGGGATACAACTATTTGAAAATCTGCAATCTGAGGGTGCAAAAACATCAAAATACTGAGAAAATCGCCTTAAAAGTTGTCTAAATGAAGTTCTTAGCAATGCATATTACTATTAAACAATTAAGTTTTGATATATTTATGATAGGAAATTTATAAAATATTTTCATGGAACATGATTTTTACTTAATATCCCAATGACTTTTGGAATAAAAGAAAAATCGATCATTTTGACCCATACAATGTATTTCTGGCTATTGCTACAAATATACTCGTGCTACTTAAGACTGGTTTTGTGGTCCAGGGTCACAATTTACTAAATGATAAACACAGATGGCTCAGTAAAGCAGAGTTTGCAACAGGAACTTTTCTCTGTAGTTTCGTCGCATCCATCTTTCAGCGGTTTGTGTCCAATTTCGTTGGACGGGTCAGTGAATCACCGTGAGTATATGAAACACCCACGCCACTCCAATCCCAGCATCTGTCCAGAAACAATCGCGCTTTCCCGAAGGAAACGAGAGATGCGTTTGAATAACGAGGGCCCCGCACTCCGCCATTAAACGCTGATTGTAAAATGTGTGGCCAGGTGCTTCAGGAGTAGCAGATCAGCATGATGGGTAGCCGGCGGTGAGTTGTGTCTGCTGCCTGCATTAGACTCGTCCTATAAAGCTCACAGGAGCACTTCCAAGGGTCTGGGCTGGGGCCGAAAATGAGAAGGAGATGAACTGGAAGGCTCCATCTCTGCGTCCAGCGTGCAGTATATCACCGTGATGGCAGCCGCATGGGCGTGTGTGCAAATGCGCCGCTCATAAATATCTCCGTCCCCCCCCAATAGGGGCCACTCTGATGGTGAAGGCGAAGGGATGTCGCTGTCGGAGTGATTGAGTGCTCGTGGTCCTGGCTCGCGGCACAGCCCCGGTGTGGGAGGCCCTACGCTGAACGCTGGCCTGGGGGCTCTGCTAGCACAAACGCACCGCACCGCTGTTTGTTTGTTAAAAACTCGGCCAGGTTTCATCTTGATTAAGTCCTTCCCAAAAACCTTTTTATTGCATAGTAATGGCGTAGCGTCAGGGGTGGGGGAAACGTTTGCGTATTCATGGAATGTTGCGCAATGATTTAGCTGGTGACATAAAATTAAGCAACATCATAAATTATTGTAATGCACTTTTATTTTGTCTTAAAATAGGTTGTAAAAACAGTGTTCGAGTTGGAATATCTGATTTCGTTTTTGTGAATCGATTCAAAAGTTGTTTGTGCATTATTTTAAAAAATTTAAAAATTGTAATACACTATAATTTTATTACATATATTTGTTTTTAATAATTATTTTTATTTAATTTAATTTATAATTGTATTTATAATTTAAATTATTGTAATGTATTTATATTATATATTTATTTTTTTTCATAATATAATGAATTATATAATCCATGTGGATTGAGATTTATATATATATATATATATATATATATACACACACACACACACTTATTTGCTCGTTCATTCATTCATACAGTAATAAATTATATGGTATATAATTAAGTGTAATGTATACTAAAATTATATATTATTTAAAATTATAATTTATATATATATATAATTTATAATTACGTTTTAAATCAATTAAATTATTATAATATATTTGCATTAGATACGCATTCTTTCCTTAATAATATAATGGATTATATAATGCAATCATGGATTAAAAATATATATATTTTTTTTTTAACATACTTGAGATTCTTAATATTTATCATTTTAAATTATATGCTATATAATTAAGTGTAACATATACTAAAATTTTATATATTATTAAAAAATAATTGTAAAATTATTACAATATTTATAAGCATTTCATTTATAATTACATTTTCTAATTGTAATTATTATACTAGATATGCATTCTTTCAGTAATAATATAATGGATAATATAATGCAATCATGGATTGAGAAAAAAATATTTGTTTATTTATATATATATTTCCTGTTTTTTTTAAATATATATAGTGTGTTTGTGTGTATGCGTGTATATGTGTGTGTGTGTGTGTACACAAACAAAATACACTGAAAATTCATTCACAAACTTTCATAAAAAATCTATTTTTCCATATATTAAGAATCCTAATCTTGGTAAAAATCAACATAGATATACTGCCAAAAGTCTGTCAAGTATTATATAGCAGTAGCTGTTTGATGTCTAGTAGACCAAACAGGAAGTTCTTTTAAATGCATATTTAGAACAGTAAAGTATGTACTTATGGAAATGGAGTCAAATCATGTCATTATGTTTTAGACAGGGCATCTCTCTGCTTTTTTTCATTTTCTCCTGCTCTCTCGTTCTCCCACATACACACACGGTCTCTATCCTTTCTCATACAGAGACACTGCAGATAATAATACCAGTAATTAGCTTCAGTTGCTTTGTTATAATTGGGGGCAAGGGGGGTTATTCATTCATTGAGATTTTTCCCCCCGTAATTGCGTACTTACACATCACTCAAGCCTTCGTACGCATTTCCTTTTTTAACATTCTTTACCGTTTATTTCAGCAGCGCCCGTGTTGTTTTTTGGATTCGCTGCAAGGTCCAACATCTGCTCGCAGGTCGACGGCGCTCTCGAAAACTGCTGTCTTTTTTCCTTTTTGGGTCCACGGCTGTCTCTTCCCTCGTATGACCGAGCTTTGACACTGTCCAGGTCCGCCCTAGTTGGCAAAAGAACGAGCGATAGAGAAAGGGAGAGTTTATTTCCTGTTCTTGTGAATCATATATCAGTACAATTCCCCTCTGTGCTGTTTGGCAACGGCGGAATGACGGGTGTCATTTATCATACGGACTGAAAGAGGCTGTGGGAAAAGGGATTTGAATTCTTTCGGAGGTGTGTAGATTCTCCTTAGTGGAGGATCATTAAATGGAGGGGGTTTTTCAGCAGGGGGATATGAGTGACTCCTGGAGCTTTTTTCCCCGTGTGCTTAAGAACTGGCTGCGTCAATCCCTCACTGTCTTAAACGGAGGATTTAAAGCACTCCGGTGGTTTTGTGAGGTGCAGAAACGGGTAGAAATGCTTCGCGTGCGATTAGTATCTCCCAGCTACGTGCGAGTTTAGTAACAAGTCTGCAAATCATCTCTAATCTGTCGTCCGTGAATGCCAGTTGTTGTTAATGCACTTTTATTTGTGCGTCTTGCTAAGAAAAGCATCGCTATTGCGTACTTGGGGTTCGAGGTTTGAGCAAACCCCATATCATACGTAAAAAAAAAAACATAGGTGCGCAACTCATCTCGCATCGTGTATGCTAGAGAATCGCTCTTCTAACAGATCAGACTTGGCATTTTCATCTGGCAAATTATAAAAATGTGCAAAAACTGCTGATATTTAGAGGCAAGAATATCCATACAGAGTTGGTGGGTGGGCTCTTTTGACTTACGACACTTAGCAACCTCCCTATCTGTGCAAAGAAACATGCAAACAACCACTCAGAACAACTTAGTGATTATTAGCAATGACCTATTCTGAAAAAAAATAGATGTAGTAACAATGTTCACACAGAACTTGCTAGTTAATTTCACAAAGAAAAGTACAGTTTTGAAATTGAAAAACATACTCCAGTAATTTTTGCTTTATTTCAAAGAAATGGCAATTAACACTAAACGAAACAAAATTTGTATTTTTTTGTGTTTTTTTTGACTCCAATCATTTTTATTTAAAACGTAGAAAAAAAAAATTACAGCACAGTATTGTAACATTAAATTTTGTGTGCAATGAAAAAGAAATTATGTGAAAACAATTTTCACTAAGAAATTACAAGTAAATTTCACAAATAACGCTGGATAAAACATGAATCGAATTATGAAGACTACAGTAGTATTTTCTTGTAAAACCTACTCCAATAATCTTTTTTTCATCATTGCATATTATTTTAGCAATACATTTTGGGGGAAAGAATAGCAAAATTGCTTGAAAATTTTACAAATAATTGCAAAAAAACGGCAAGTGACATTAGAAGTAAAATTTACAACTTCGGTTTTCATGTATTTATTTGTTTATTTACTTGTTTATTTATTTATTTACTGTGTAGTATTTTTACATTAAATTTTGTATGCTCTAAAACAATGTACAAAATTATTCTTGTAAAACAGACTCCAATAATTAATTACAATATATTTTTTTTCTGCATAGTATTTTGACATTAAATTTTGTGGACAAAATTTTGAAGTAGAAAATACTGAAATAATCTTTGTTTTATTGTCATTTTTTTTTTTTTTTAATTTCATTTAAAACTTGAAAACACTTTTTTTTTTTTTTTACAGCATAGAAGTAGAGTTTACAGTAGAAAGACCGAAAATAGTATACCTGCTGCAATTTTATTTTATTTTTTTTTACAGCATTAGATTTTCTGTACAATGAAAAAAAAAAAATTAATGTAAAAATTTTTCACTTGGAAACTGTAGGTAAATTTCAAAGTTAATCAAAGAAATGGCAAGTAACAATGAATTAAGCAAGAAATTGTGAAGTTAGAAATTCTGAAATAATATTTTCTTGTAAAACGTACTCCAATAATTTTTGTTTTACTTACAACTTAAAAAAAAAAAAGAAAAAATTTTACAGTGAGGCCTAGCACCACTTATGTTTTGTCCCCAAAATTTAAAAATGTATTATTTGTTTAAAAACAAACATATATACAAATACAATCATCTTGATTCTGTCAGGTTTACAGCAAATACACATTTTTGCCGTCTTCTAAGCTTCGCATCAATGGAAAAGCAGCGTTCGCTCTTAATCAGATACAGCGTTGCCAATCAAGCTCAGCAGCTGTCACGAAGACTGCCGATTTTGACGTTTCATAAGCATTGATCACATAAAGTGATTGTTCAAAGACAAGGTTGTGATAGCTCACAGTGTTGTGCTTGTGTTTTTTTTATCCACATGAGACAAAACGCCACCTCTACCTCCCATTGTGGTGTACAAGTGTAAACCCAAGAGTCTCGTGATCGCACAAACAAATCACACCCAGCAGGGGTCTGGTTACCCTTGTCAGGCTTTCTTTCTCACCACCTCATTCATGTTTCGTGTTTGGGGGAGGGCAGACAGGGATCTGGCTTACCCAGAGTGTTTTTTTTTTATTTGCTGGAATGATCAGGATTGAGGAAACCCCGATCTTTCTCTCTCTCTGCATGCGGCTCCTAATTGTAGCTGGTGCGCTGTCAGGTTTAGGGCGGCATACTGTACTCAGAATCAGAGGTTCCTCAGGGGTAAGTGAAAATATTAGACGGTCTTCACAGCTTAGGAGGTCTCAGCTGGGCGTTACAGGAAGAAAGAGACGTCAAGTGAGAATCAACCACCGGCGAGTGAAGCGTGTTCAGAAGGAAGGCTTGGAGAATGACGTCCTACTCAGATTCGTTATAATGAGATGAGAGCTTATCAAACATCAGGATATTCACAGATAGATAAATGAGAAATCATTTGTCATTGCATCCTATAAATAAAACAGAAACTAATCAGTGTTGAGGAAACTACTTTGAAAATGTAGCTCGACAAGTTACAAGCTACTCGAAACGTAAAGTCATTTATAATATATTTTAATTTTATATATTGTTGCACAACTATTAGTGGATAGGTATTGCAAAACATGGTTTAGTTAGTAGCATTGTTCATTTTAGTTAGTACCTCGCCAACGCTGAAACTAATGAAAGCAATGTTGCCTAAACAGCTCATTAGATCTGTCCTTTGATTACCGCTGTTTACATATGCCGCATCTGTAAGTATCTCGCCATCAAAGAAGCCACGCCAGAAAGCGTAACTAACCCACTCGAAGCCCTCGCTCTGTATCTCTTCAGATTTGGTGTGTACGTTGACATTGTTTTACCAACTCATCCAAATGTGTAATTGCAATTATAGTCCCTTGATGACTCCCCAAGGGGCGCATGATTGCAATTAGAAAGAGAAAATGTTAATTAATTAAGCTACTCAAAGAGAAGAGCAGGATTGGTTTAACTGTGGACGTCTGACCGGAGGACACCTTGGAGAATTAACTCTACTGTTTAGATGTAGATATCTCACAGCTGTTTTAATCAGACGTACGTACGGCATACGCATATATTGTTGATGCGAGATTTCGGCGCTGTTGCTGGGTGAAACGAACCAATTAATGGTTTCATTTGAATACAATGCCAAAACGTAGGCGACAGCTATTTCATTGTTATGTCCTTTAGCATACTGAAAAGCTACGGGCCTAAAAACTTGTTTCTTCTGGACACAGCAGTTCATTGGGTTATTAGGCTGGGTCTCAGCAGAAACAGTCATCTAGATTGTGACCATTGTCTGTGATTGATGACCCAACCTTTAGTTGCTGAGCTGGTATGTTTGTTCCTGTGTAATTGTCTTCCAGATGGCTAGGCTAAGTGTTCGTTAACACGTTTATGGTGGCATTGTTAAAATTGATGGCTTGGATGCTCGGTTTTCAAAAGATGTAGTACACCAGACCGTCGTCCAAACAGTCGAGACTGTAACAAAAACACAGAGGACTGTCTTTTGTCTGAGCTGCGGCATTTTTTGTTTTTCCTCTCTTGATAGTCTCAGGGGAATCCTGGGGCCTCGTTTATAAAATGCACTTGATCCTGAATTCTATGAAATGTGGTCCGATGTTAACTGGAAAAAAAAATCAGGCAGAAACTGATGTAAAGATTGAAAAGCATGCATATGATGAAATTAGCTATTTTTTTTTACTTTATCCTATATGTTTCATTCCCCCATTTTTGCTGTCATCTAACACTCACTTAAAATTAATCTTTAAAACATGAACAATTCAATAAAGCTGCTAAATAAAACATTTAGCAAATCTCGAAATGAATACTGATCACAAATTTGATATGGAATACCGCAAGGCTCAGTACTAGGACCATTGTTTTTCACCCTGTACATGCTATCATAAATATGATTGGGATATCATTAAGAAGCATTTTTGCCATCATCTTACACTCAAAATTAATCTTTAAAAACATTAATTTAATAAAGCTGTTAAATACAACATTTAGCAAATCTTAAAATGAATACCAATCACAAATTCGATATGGAGTACCGCAAGGCTCAGTACTAGGACCATTGTTTTTCACCCTGTCGATGCTATCGTAGATATGATTAGGATATCGTTAAGAAGCTTTTTTGCCATCATCTAACACTCGCATAAAATTAATCTTTAAAAACATTATTCATTTATTAAAGCTGTTAAAAAAACTTTCAGCAAATCTCAAAATTAATACCAATCGTAAATTCGGTATGGAGTACCGCAAGGCTCAGTACTAGGACCAGTGTTTTTCACCCTGTACATGTTGTCATTGATATGATTAGGATATTGTTAAGAAACATGGAGTTTGTTTTTCACTGTTGCGTAGACAAAACTTAGCTCTAAATTAGCTAAGCCCTAAAAGTATATATATATATATATATATATATATATATATATATATACACACATTCTGTACATTACCTTGATTTTACAATTATTTGCCATTAATAAAAGTGGGATATATTTAGGATCATTTTTTGTAGATATTGTATTTGCATAATCTAAACTCCCAGGTTTGCAGACGTCCTTAAAATTCCATAATGCATTATTATACCACCATTTCAAACCAGTCATCTCTTTAAATTTTTATTTGCAAAAGTCTTGTTTTTATAAAACTTTGTTCCCATAAAGAGCCCTTAAAGGTGGTTTGAAAAATGTTGAGAAATGTGTTTTGTGGGCCTCTCACTGAACCCTCAGCCTGAGAGAATCTGAGAGATCGGAGGGGAAAATGGATATAGGTGGCAGTGCTAGTCATCAATCATGGTCCCTCAAGAGAAGGTGCAGCTAAAACTGGACTGAAGTGCTATCTGTCAGCTGCTGCGATACAGACGGTGCTGTGCAGCCCGGGCCCGTATCGCTCCACCATCAGCTCACGGCAGCATAAACTGCCATGTAAACACAGGCAGGTGCTAGCCTCGCGCGCAACCTACATACCCTTACAGAAGGTCATAATTGTACTGCTAGCTTTCATAGGGAGTATTTTTTACTTTTATGCTTGTCAAGGGTTTGTCATAACTTCAGTTCAGTATACCATAGAAAAGCAGCTAGATAAAAATAAAGTCTGTGCTTGCTGAAAGAAATCCTCCTAAAACTTTTGAAAACGTAGCCAGTAGCCAAAGAGCTGCTGTGGCGCTAGCTGGTTTGTCATAACTTCAGCGCAATATACTAAAGAAAAGTGGCTAGATAAAAAATTAAAAGCTATAAAGTCGGACTGCTGAGGACAGGACGGTCGGTTTACAAACTTCAGGGAAAATATATGCTGCCATTAGCTTTGTCTCACTGTTGAATAAAGCCACCAGGCGCTTCTCCCCTGATGTCAGGCAGCAGCTGTCGATAGCTCTCAAGATGGATAGCCGTTCTGCATGCCTATTGATTCGGCACAGGCCACAGATATAAGTATCATTTGTCATTTCTGGAATGATATGGAGTCCTAGTTAAAACCCAGAGAGGGGATATGGCGGTGCCTGGAGGGGGGAGGTAGAGGAGCAGGTTGTCGGACTCTTTTGATGAATGGCTCTACAGCTTTTTGGTTTTGTCTGGGAACGAAGGGGGCCATTTAAGCAGCTATTTGCTTTCACTGCATTCCAAGAACAACAAGACAGCAAGTCCAGAGGCCTGAGCCGCCACCGCTGCGAACAGGGTGGTCTGACCCAGCGTGCAGGGGAGAGGGTGGGATCGGCGCTGTAGCAAGTGCGTGGGTAGGCGAGGACCGAACGAGACTGCGGCCTCATTATGACTTCCGCTGCTGATCTGAGATTGATAAAGCTCAGGGTTAAATTCAGGTTGAGTATACGTCAACTTGACACTCGCGTCGTTTTGACGTCGCAGCACTTTTACCTTCCAGAATGGTATTTACATTCCGTATGCGGCAATTAATATTCCGCCGTCGTTAGTGGACTCTGCCGAGAGGTCTGTGACAAACAAATAAAACGAATGTTTGCTCGTCAAACACAGAGCAGCTCCACAGAATCCCCTGGTGACTTTCCTTTGATTATGTTGTGCGTTTGGGAGGCCAGCCAACAGGAGAGCGGACTTCATTATTGTATGGATCATCTTTTAAGACCATTTAAGATCACAGGGCCCCGAGTCGAGTAAATACTCCAAGACAAAGAGACTCTCTCAAGTTTATTGAGTTTCTCGGTGCGTTGGCATCACAGTATGCGATTCCTCGTACGTTCATCTTTGTCGAGAATCGAGGACGCATTCTTTTTTTGATAGAATCAAATTCGAGTTATGTCACCGCAGGTTGCAGACAGCAGACGGATAGGAAGATGTGGCACTAAACCTGGAAACCTTCAAACAGAGGAATGACATGTAATTACTTCAGGTGTCCATCAAGCTATGTTTGAAAATGTCAGCATGGGATCCGACATGATAGATTTACAACTTCAGAATCCGGTGAAAAATAATTACCAGATTGAATACCCAGCCCCAGACTTTGCGGTTGGTGCAACGCTTCCTCGTTTCCCTCTACCTCTCGCTAGGCCCCAGTAGTGTACTGTGTGTGCCACAGTATTGCACCACAGGAGCGCTATTGTTGCCGCAGTTTCTTTTTGGAACCGCCAAAATGTCATCGTCCAGCTGGAGGGACGATGTGAGGGACATTTTTGTGTCTCTTAGTATGCTCACAACACACACACACACTTGCAGAAATTCCCACAGAGCCGTGGTGTAAGGTTACAGTCTCAGGCACGACTTGCACTAAGTGGCCAAGTCAGAAGGAGGTCTGGCCTCTGACGTAAGGCCCACGTCCGTGTCTTTTGAAGCGCTGACAGCTGAGGACAGTGACATAAGAAGCAGCAAAAGAAGCATCTGAGATCTCAATGGCTCATTGTTCGGATCACTGTTTCACTGATCGTCAAAGCCTGGCTGGACGTTTAGATTCGCATCCAGCGATGATGAGTCAAAGCCATGGCAGTACCATCAAGTCACCCGCATTAAAATCCTTAACAATGCAGTCATGCAAAGGAGGGATGTAAGCAAGTAGCCAGTGAGTAGCACTTTTATGCAAGGTGACTAACATTTCAAGGGGGTTGATGCACCCCAAGGATGCAGAAAAAAAATGCAAGGGTCTGTTAATCAGTGAAAATGTCTGAAAAGTCCAGTTGTGTTTTTGGATGTTGCTTTAGCCCCTGTATCTCTCAAATGCTCTGCTTTGTTATATTATGTAACGTAATAAGGACAATTCCTTGTGGGACTTGAACCGACAACCTTCTTTTCACTGGCCCCGAGTTTTAGCTGCTACGCCACTCTCCCCGCAGGGAGGTCATGTAGTGCGTTCGCTCAATGCAGCATTTAGTCGGGTCCCAGGGTCTTGCACTTCTTTGCAAGCGTCTCCATCTTGTTCCGGGCTATGTATAACAGCAGAGTACCGTTTGCGCTTGGATCCCCTCGGAGAAGTAGTGCATGAATTGATCCCATCCTCCCTCTCTAATGCCTCTTTCCTTGAACGGAACAAACAGGCGGCGCGTGCGTGCCGCCCAGGACAGATGTTCGGGATTACTTTCACCTCGCTGCTTCATTGTATGCACTTTGGAGGATCCCAGCTGATGTGGAATGCTGCCTCCTCAGTTCGCCTGCCACCGCCTCTACAGGGCACATCTCTTCTCCGGCTTTATCTTTCTATCCCGCTCGTGTCTCTTTCTATAGTCGAAATTTCTTCACCACATCCGTATTGCTTGAAAACCGTCCAGCGTCTTTGTGCGGACGCCATTTCTTACTGCCTTTACAAAGGCGCTGCTCCAAGCTGCGCCAGGATATTTGAATTTAGAGACGCAGTCCCAGTCAGACACCTGTACAGACGGCGTAGGGATGTAGAAAGCACTCGTAGCAGCTAGTTGGGAGGGAAAGCAGGTGTGTATTTGTGCGTGTTTCGTGAAGTGGAAAGCCATTGAGCAATGAGGCCCCTCGCTGAGAGGAGAGGAGGGGGAGTGACGTTATCTCCTCGCCAAGCGTCTATCTAATCTGGCCACTGCGAGCCACGGGCGGAAGTGGGAGCAAGACCGGGGACGGGGCCTCGACGCATCTTTAATTACCGCTGATATCACCGCCGAGAAGAGGGGGGACGAGCGAGCGAGAGAGAGCAGAGCCCGCGTTCACTTTTTAATTAAGGCTCGGTAGTGTAACTCGTCAATGTACATTATTGGAAGAATGAACGTCAATGCCATTGCTTTTTCGCCCCCTCCTTTATCTCTGTCAATGATTCAAAGACATGATTTATGGTCGCTCGCCGTCTTTCAGGATCATCCATCAAAGCACCGGGCTCCGCCGCCGCCCGCCCGTTGTAAATCATTCTGAAAGCCTGTCACTCATTTCCATTAACCGTTCCTCTGTCGCTCTGGTCCCCGCCTCCCTCACCTCCTCTCTCTCTCTCTTTCTCGGTATCTCCCTCTCTCTTTCTCCTCGTCTTCCTCCCCCTGCTGGTGCACAACCTTCAGTCACGCGGGGGTACGCGTTCCATATCGCCGCCTTCCCTTCCCCTCTCTTTTTCCATAAATTAACCACTTTCAGACGTGCTGCGGAGGAAGGGGCCATGCCATTCCGTTCTAGCGAGCAGAACCCCCCCCTCCCACTTCATTACTGGTTAAGACCCCTCAGCGGCCCGGAATCTCAAAAGGGCCGAGGGGTGGATGTGATCATTATGTAGACTGATAAGTAATTCACTTAGAAACTTAACACCAATAGCGCTGAAAGCAGGTCGCTCTGAATTAGGTGTCGGGGAGAAAAAAAAAAAAAAAAAGGGAACTTTTGGAATAGGGATAATTCGCAAAACTAATTAAAAAAAAGAAAAAAAAAAAAACAGGATATCGATGTATTTGTTCATATAAATAGATCTGCCGCTTACATCTTAACCCATTTTAAATTGCAAGTGACAGATATCTCTCTACTGATGCTGGCATTACAGGGAGATTTCGTGGCATTGAATTATTTGTTTTATAGTTCAGTTATTTTGTGTCATACACTCTTTATATCTTGCTGTTTGTCTGAGATCAAGAGCACAAAAGAGTAGTCTGATAAATCATTTGCTTTTTGTTTGGAATAATTTGCTCAGCGTCATTACAGCCATGAAGATTTAATTCTGTGGAACAAATAATTTGTTCCTCTGCCACTGATACACGATAGAAGCGTATTAGTCATTCAAAGCGGGAACTCGTTTATCCATCAAGTCAATATGAAACTTAAGGAAGTGAGTCATGCTGCTTCATGGGCTATTCAAAGTTCATGCCGTAAGAACAGGCTAAGAATCTGTACTTTCTGTTGTGGTTTCTCCGTGGCTTTCCAACTAAATTGTCTGTGCGGTTTGAAATCCCGCTGCCCTTAAACGGCAACTTTACTCCTTTGACAGCGCATGCAGCAACGCTCTTTTATGAAGTGGAAAAAAAGTTGACTCAAAAGAGGACTGTCAATCTCTCTCAGTCGCTGACACTGCTCTGCGGGGAGCTTTTGGCCTTTCAATTGAGTGGCTTCCTTTTTCATTCTAATCAACAACTCGATATCAACGCGACAAAATATCCACCAACAGCAGAAAAGTAGCATTGAGGGGGGAAACTTTTCAGGGAATGCCTCTGCCAACACTTCTCACAATTCGGGCAGCCATTGTCTGCGGTGCAGGCTGTCGCCGAGTGACAACGCTCTCCCGGCGCATCCCGAAGTCAGTGCTTTTCAAGCGAGCGGCGGTCCCTAATCATCGCGCCGAGGACGTCTGACAACAACTCCCGACAAATTCGCCATTAAAATGAATAGTAACCGTGAACAGAGGGTCTGTTTTGGAAGCGTTTTCCTTTCTCTCTCTCTCCCTTTGGTGTTCGCTCCCCGCTGTGTTGCAGGTTTTGGCGTGAGAGTCGTCTTCCCTCGCTTTATTTGTGCCACCAAACAGCCTTTGGTCCCACAAGAAGCTGACAGCACCACGCTTCTGTTGCAAATACACTGGGAAGTCTCATTGTATTTAATGAAGGGAAAAACTGGCTATCTACTATTAATGAACTTGGAATATAAAAAATGCATCCTTTGCTGAAAACTGCACAAAACTGCTTGTATAAGGCAAAGTGGCGACTGGAGGGGGGCCAGAATCTAATGAAAGATCCATAGAATATCTGCTAGGCGAGGGAGGGTACGTGAAAATGCAAATGATTTTTAAAGGGATAGCTCACTCAAAAATGACATTTCTGACATCATTTACTTACACTCAAACCACTAAGATTTTCTTTCTTACAAAGAACGCACTGAGTTTTTACTATGAGTGAACAGGAAACTCTAAATGAACCAAAAATATGACTCATGCACTACAGCTAAGGATATCTTAAAGTGATAGTTCACTCCAAAATGGAGTTCCCCATTATCTTAATTGAAACCACTGACTTTTTCTGAAGAACACAAAAAGTGAGTTTTTGAAAAATATCCTGGTTGCTCTTTGCCATAATGAAAGCGAATGGGGATTGGGATAACTGTTTTTTTTTTTTGTTGTTGTTGTTTTTCCCCTGACTATTTAAAGTCAATGGAGTCTAATGTTATTTCAACAGCCCATAAGATCAATTTTATCAATTTTACATTTATTGGTGATTAATTTAAAAAAAAAAAAAAAAAAACATATGTTGAAAAAAGAAATTCCCCTAAATGAATAGCATAAAATTTTCTTATTTCTACTCAACGGTTTCAAATATTGATAATAATAATAATAATAAATGTTTATTGAACAGCAAAT
>CM070029.1:3822943-3972943 GCA_036247105.1 Cirrhinus mrigala | reverse complement strand
CAGCAAGAAGATCACAAGTGTTTGTCAGTTTGTGGACCACAAATGTTAACAGATAAGGCCTTAGTGACCATAAAGTGCTTTTGTAAACATAACTTTTAATCGATGTAAAAGAAATCTTTGATCTTTTAACAAAGTTTTTTACTTTAATTTAGCCCAACATGCTCTTTCAAAGAATGTCTTTTGATATACAGTATGACACAGTCGCTCCAAAAGCTTTGAATCAAGCTCACAACTGCTGCAACTTTCCATGCCTGAATTGTGAGACTCTCGTATTTGATTATATTATACCATTAAATATTGAATGCGTGGGTATATGAAAGCAAGGCATTTATCTGCATGAATTGCTCCTGTTTAGTCAAGGAAGTAATGTGCTTTAAGTAACATCTCTGTCATGCATACAAAAATTAACGCTAATCTCTCCGCCGCCTGGTTTCCAGCCAGAGCCCTGGAAGAGGTTTGTGGAGCAGTCAATGTGTCTCAGCATGAAAACAACACATCATACTTTACTGCAATGCTGTAATATTGATTTTATTGATGTGTCACTATTATAAATTTAAAATGCAAATTATACTGTAATATCTAGAGAAGATTAAACTGCATTAAAATGTAAATGACAACAGTAACATAGGCAGAGAGGAATAAAATGTAAATTAATATTTAATAATATTTCGTCATAAACATTAAATAAGTTTTTTTTTTTTTTTTTTTTTCCAGATCTAGTGGATATTTCGCACGCTTTGTCTTGATAGTTACAGGTCTGTTATTTGAAGTATTTAATCAATCTTTATAATCGGTTTCAGAGGCCAGACTGTTGATGATGAACATGTTTTTGTGCTTGATGCGGATCTGGTGTTCCTCACTTCTGGTCAGTGTAAATGTTGACGTGGAGAATGTTCACACTGCTCTCTAAGTGCCTGCGGCGATACACTGGGAAAAGATTTAATTGGGCCTGTTAAGTATTAATTGACGTCACGTCAGCAGAGCCACGCTTTGAACTGATTTACTAAACAGCCGAACATCCGATGGCATGCTAATTATGGATTGTAATTAAGTTAAATGGCAAAATATATATATTATTTACAGATGTATTTTGATACATTTTACCTTTTTAAACTCTGATTATATATGTATATATGTGTGTGTGTGTGTGTGTGTGTGCGTCTGTCTGTGTAGTTAATGCATTTCTCTTTCTTTCTATGCAGAGGTTGCAGAAGTTTAGAAGAATATTACTTAGAAAAAAATTAATGTAAAATTAAAGCATTTCAAATTAAACCAATTAAAAAAAAATAACAAAATGTACTTAAACTAGAACTGAAATAAAAAAAGTTAAACAGAAATATTTTAAAAATGACAAAATCACTCAATAAAATTCACTAAACTGAACATTTACTAAAGCTAAAAAAAAATTGTAAACTAAAACTGAAATAAAAATAAATTAAAGTTAAACAGAAATATTTTAAAAATGAAAAGAACAAAAACACTTAATAAAATTTACTGCAGCTGAACAAAATGTACTTAAACTAAAACTGAAATAAAAATAAAGTTAAACAGAAATATTTGAAAAATGATAAAAACACTTAAAATTTGCTAAAACTTAACAAAATGTCCTTAAACAAAAACTGAAAAAAATTAAGTTAAACTGAAATATTGTAAAAACGACAAAAGCACTTAATAACATTTACTAAAGCTAAAAAAATTTTTTAACTAAAACTGAAATTAAAATAAATGAAAGTTAAACAGAAATATTTTAAAAATGAAAAGAACAAAAACACTTAATAAAATTTACTGCAGCTGAACAAAATGTACTTAAACTAAAACTGAAATAAAATAGTTAAACAGAAATATTTGAAAAATGATAAAAACACTTAAAGTTTACTAAAACTTAACAAAATGTACTTAAACTAAAACTGAAATAAAAAATAACGTTAAACAGAAATATTTTAAAAATGACAAACACTTAAAATCTACTAAAGCTTAACAAAATGTACTTAAACTAAAACTGAAATAAAAATAAAGTTAAACAAAGATATTGTAAAAATGACAAAATTACTCAAAATGTACTGAAGTTTAACAAAATGTACTTAAACTAAAACTGAAATAAAAATAAACAAACAAATATTTTAAAAATGACAAAAGCACTTAATTTACTAAAGCTTAACAAAATATAGTTAAACTAACACTGAAATAAAAATAAATTAAAGTTATACAGATATATATATTTAACATGACAAAAGACCTTAGAATTCACTGAAGCTTAACAAAATGTACTTTAACACTGAAATAAAATTAAAGTTATACAAAAATATTTCAAAAATGAAAAAAGCACTTAAAATTCACTTAAGCTTAACAAAATGTACTTAAACTAAAACTGAAAAATAAAAAAAATTAAAAGTTAAACATAAATATTAAAAAATATAAACAAAATGTACATAAACCTAAACTGAAATAAAGCTAAACAGAAATATAAAAAAAAAAAAAAGGACTTAATAAATTTATTAAAAAATAAATTACTTAAACTAAATCTGAAATGAAAAGAAAGCCAACCAGAAAAAAGAAGAAGTATTTACCAAAAACTTAAATACATTAAAATATAAATATATTATATTAAAGATTAATAAATACTATAATAGTATTTAAAATAACACTGACAAGTGGTGGGGAAAAAAAACAAACAAAAAAAAAACTATCCTGTTAACTTTGGCAGTCCTGGCAGGCGTTGACTGTGCGGTCTGAACAGTTACAGCACGTTGCTTTTGCATCTACCATATTTCCTGTGCTACACTGCAGACGTGTTGGGAGTGGCAGACGCTGGTAAATGAGAATGTCTTGCTGTTGCATGCGATTTATCAAAGTCGCCGCGCGCCGCAGCTCGGCACGCCGCAAGACTCTTGAACTCTATTTAGGGCACAGTTAGGTAAACCCACAGTGATCCTGGCTGTCATAGCTTATGACAAAAATCAATAGCCAAACCAGTGTGTCCAACAAAGGCCTGCCTGTGCAGCAGCGACTGCAGTGGAGATTACAGCACTCGCATGACCTGCTTCGTTAGCGCGCGCGCATGTGCGTGCGTGCGTGTGCGCGAAGCCTTTTTATGTGGGACACGAAAATCTTGCCTTTTCTCTCTCTCTCTCTCTCTCTCTCTCGCTCTGCCATTCCGCCTCTCTCTTTTTTAAAGCATGGCATAAATCCGGGAGATGAAAATGTCATGGAGCAGGTTCATTTTGCAAAGAGGTTTTGATTGCCATGCGCGTGTAATTGATTGTTCCAAGGACAGGGGGAAATCTAGAAATGTCATAACAGCCTCTGCTTAGGTCTCTCCTGCTGCTAGACAATCAATGAGAAGTAAAAAGAGCTATCGATCGGCGCGCGGCAAAAACTGTAGCCTGAGACGGCGAGGAGATCCGTGGCGAAAGTGCCACAGACCTGTCAGCGGCGCCTCAGAATTAGAGGGTCTCCTGCGACGCTAGCGTTACCTTTCGCATATTCGCGGAGGGCCCGAGATGTTGCAGCTGTTCGCCCTCCCGAACCGATCGATGATAGAAATGTTACCGCTACGGGGGTAAATGTTTGATGACGTGCTGATAGAAATATTAGCATTAGGGCAGGCGCCGCCGCATGGAAAGCGAGAGGAAAACTTCTTGCGTTCGTTCCTTGAACTAATGCAAATCACACCCCTGACTGAATGCTGACTGACAGATTTACCCCCAACAGAACCTCACACGTCTCCAAGGGGATGATTAGCCCCGCCGCAGTGGCACGCTAAAAGGACACGTCCACCAAGAAAACCCCGAACGCCTCGTAGGCCTCGTTTTTAAGTGTCATTATTACTGTGCCCTCTGTATTAGTGGAGAGTCTGTGACTGCGTGAACGCCGTCTAATTCTGTTGCCGCAGCGGTTAGCGCGTATGATCCGGAGCTGTGCCTTGCGTTTACAAGTGGTGACTGACACTGGATAAGAATTATTGTGCATTGTTTTCATGTCATGGCCATTTTAGCTTCTGCCATAGAATCTAGCATCTGTGCAAAACTACTTATTTTGCTGTGCTATTAGTTGTATTTTATTATAAAACTATTTATTACATATATTATTACACTTAAGAAGCTATAATATAATGCAAATAAGTAGTTGGATAAAAAATACATTTTATAATTTTTTTATAAAAAAAAAAAATTGTGGCATGAGTTTGAGCACATGGCTTCACAACATCAACATCAAAATATAAGCAAAACTACTTATTTTGCTATGCTATTAGTTGTATTTTATTCTAAAACTATTTATTACATATATTATTATACCTAAGAAGCTATAATATAATGCAAATAAGTAGTTGGATAAAAATACATTAATATTTAAATTAATACATTTTATAATTTTTTATAAAAAAAAATATTGTGGCATGAGTTTGAGCACATGGCTTCACAACATCAACATCAAAATATAAGCAAAACTACTTATTTTGCTATGCTATTAGTTGTATTTTATTCTAAAACTATTTATTACATATATTATTATACCTAAGAAGCTATAATATAATGCAAATAAGTAGTTGGATAAAAATACATTAATATTTAAATTAATACATTTTATAATTTTTTATAAAAAAAAATATTGTGGCATGAGTTTGAGCACATGGCTTCACAACATCAACATCAAAATATAAGCAAAACTACTTATTTTGCTATGCTATTAGTTGTATTTTATTCTAAAACTATTTATTACATATATTATTATACCTAAGAAGCTATAATATAATGCAAATAAGTAGTTGGATAAAAATACATTAATATTTAAATTAATACATTTTATAATTTTTTATAAAAAAAAATATTGTGGCATGAGTTTGAGCACATGGCTTCACAACATCAACATCAAAATATAAGCAAAACTACTTATTTTGCTATGCTATTAGTTGTATTTTATTCTAAAACTATTTATTACATATATTATTATACCTAAGAAGCTATAATATAATGCAAATAAGTAGTTGGATAAAAATAAATTAATATTTAAATTAATACATTTTATAATTTTTTATAAAAAAAATATTGTGGCATGAGTTTGAGCACATGGCTTCACAACATCAACATCAAAATATAAGCAAAACTACTTATTTTGCTATGCTATTTGTTGTATTTTATTCCAAAATCTGTTAAAACTTTATTACATATATTTTATTTTTTTTATCAAAAAAAAAAAAAAAAATCTATTTGTGGCATGATTTTGATTAGGCACACAGCCTTAGAAATATCAATTTCAAATTATAAGCGATATAATTTATTTTGCTATGCTATTAGTTGTACTGTATTATACATTTTTAATTAAATTAATTCTAACTATTTATTACATATATTATTATATTTGATAAGCTATAATTTAATGGGTAATCAGATAAAAATAAATTAATATTTTAAAAAATGGCCTTAGAATATCAATATCAAAATATAAGAAGAACTATTTATTTTGCTGTGCTATTAATTGTATTTTTTTTTTTTTTAATATTTTATTAAATTAATTGTAACTATTCACTACATATATTACTGTACTTGAAAGCTGTAATGTAACGTTAATGAGTAATCAGATAAAAATAAATTCATTTTTTTTTAATAATCTACTGGCATGAGTTTGGGCACACGGCCTCAGAAATATAAGCAAAGCATATTTTTTAAGCTTGATATTAAATGATACATTTTTCATTAAATAAATTGTAACTATTTATTACATATATTATACTTGCTAATCTATAATATAACGTAAATGAGTAATCAGATAAAAATAAATTAATATTTTATATTTTATAAATAGAAAAACTATTTATGGCATGAGCACAAGGCCTCAGAATATCATTATCAAAATATAAGCAAAACTATTTCTTTTTTTATTAAATATGTTTCATTTAATTCATTTTAATTAATACATATTATATTAGATAATCTATAATACAGTGTAAATGAGTAATCAGTAATTGGAAGAGGGAAATAACAAATTAATATTTAATATTAATATTTTTAATAAAAAAAATCAATTTGTGAGTTTTTTTTTTTTAAATAAAAGCAAAACTATGCTAGTTATGTAACAGTAATTATTGTGTGAATTTATTTTAATGTATTAATTGCATTTATTATATTATTACTTGATAACCTGTAATAAAATGTAAATGACGTCAGTAATAAATCATTTAACATTATTATATTATTTAATATTATTTTTTTAATTAAAAATCCAGTATCTGTGGTTTGAGTTTGATCAGACACACGACCCCACAACATCAACAAAATCTAAACAAAATATAATCAAAACTATGATATTAGTTGTGTTTTAATATAATTTGTCATATATACAGTATACATACATTTTGCATACATTTTATTACAAAAGTTTAATGTAATTAATTTTAACTAGTTATAAAACAGTGTAAATGACATCACTAATTGGAAGTGAATAAAAAAATAATATTAAATAGTAATATTTTTAAAAAAGAAAAATCAAAAAGTGCACACTTTTTTAGTCAAATTAATACATTATTATTTATTTTTTTAATATTATTTTATAATATCTGATTATAGTACATTAATTAATGATATTAATAATTTAATCTCTATTCATAACACATTTCAGAGGCAAAATGTGTTTGCTTGTTGCCGATTTGGGTTTTTTTCACCTTCAGCTTAATGATCATTTATGTTTTCTCATTTATTTTTATGTACTTTTTAATTAGCATCTTCATTTACCCGTTTTCAATGACCTCTTCAGAACAGACGAGTGACCTCGTGCAGTCTTGACAGGTTGTAGCTGCGGTGCGCATGTGTGTAATGCAAGTTTGCGTCTGGCTGGTGACTCTCCGAAAACTTCCTGATGCTTTTTTCTATATATGCCAAAAGCCTAAAAAAAAGAAAAAAAAAATAAGCCTCAACTTAATATCATTCTAAATGAAAAGTGCAAAAGTTATATCTTACTTGTGTCATTTCTATTTTTCTCTATTGGTTTTAAAGGCTGCTTCAATCAAGAGTTGAACACAGACGTCTGATGGATCCTCATTTTGCAGCGCTATATTAAATTACAAACGCATATTACATTTCTCAATGCTTTTTTGTACCGCTCAACTTTTTTGCTTCTTTTTTAATATCGCACTCTTTCAACTGTCTTTCTTAAACTCCTAAAAAAAAATCCATATAACTTCATTTTAGGTGCATGAAATTTCAAGCCAGCACATTTTTGTACATTAAAACGACGGTGCCAGAGGAAATGATACAGATTACACTCACTTTGATCCATCAAAGTGCAAAATCAGTAACTCATTACAGTTTTTGTAGGTTTAGAATACGGTTCATCAAAACGTCTGACACTATTGTGCGAGGAAAAAAAAAAAAAAAATGGAAATACATCACTGTCTCTTTTACAATTAAAAAACGGTTTTGTTCCAGCCTTTGATCACACTTACAGTAATAAGAACTGACTCTTAAGAAAAAAGCATAATAATACCGCTACTGTATATATGAATCAGATGTGAAAAGCGCATTTAATGCTAGCGTTTCTCCCCGCTCTTCTGCAGCCATTTGGCTGGGAATCAGGCAGCTCTTTGAAATCCAGCTGCCGCTGTGTTATGCCAGGAGTCTTTCCCAACGGATTAATGTTATAAACACTTAGCGGCTGATTTATGATGGACACCTTCGGTTTTTTGACCTCTGAATATCCCTGTCTGAAGATATAAATTTGTTGTGACACAGATTGGAGGGTTTACAGAAGTTTATGACATGCTAAATCTCCGCACGGGCGTGCCAGTGCCTTATTTTGTAAGCCTACTTGGACCGACGGCTGTTTTCATTGCTCTGATATAGCGCAGAGAGCCCGACGACGAAGACGGCCCGCGGGCCTGCGGCGAACGAGCCCGGCTTCTTTGAGAGGTTAAATGAATGAAGTGCCATGCGTGCGCGATTACGAAAGGCATTCGTGTATGCGCCGCTCAGACCAAATCAAAATAATGCGTATCGAATAATACTGAAATTAATACAAATAGCCCACGTCGGAGATCAAATTAGGCTTGGGTTGTTCTATTGGCTCAGACATCAATAACAGAACAGGGGGGTGGGATTCGGCTGCCGTCGGCCTGCTAGTGTGGCTGCGTCCTAGCAGTGGATTATGGGAAAGGCTGGTGTATCTCATGTCTGTGGGAGTGGTGTCCTTGTGTTTGATCTTGTACTCCGAAATCCTGCCGCTTGGCAGGGATCGCAAGCTGGCTAACACAAGCGCCCTGTTACAAATGGGAAAGGAAGGGAAATGTAACCATTCATGAAGGGATTTCGGAGAGATCTGGGCCTGGAAGGTTAACATGTGCCTGTGGTCGTGTTAATGTGTATCCCAGATGCTCAGAGGATGGAGAAATTGGAGCCCAGGGAACAGCGACTGCAATAATGCCACCCGCGTCGGTTTATGAAACGGCTGATTTTTCCGTAAAGTAAATTGTTTAATTGTTTTATCAGACAAATAATGCACTTCAAGTTGATTTTAACACTAAAGAAATTCATTTTATTTAGCATTAAATTGGTCAAAAGCGAGCGTAAAGACATTTAGAATGTTACAAAAGATTTATTTCAAATAAAAGCTGTTCTTTTTTAGAATTGTTTAGAATTCTGAAAAATAAAAATGTATCATGATTTACACAGAAATATTAAGTAAAACAACTTTTTTAACATCGATAATAAAAATACATGTTTCTTAAGCAGCAATATCAGCACATTGGAATGATTTCTGATAATCATGTGACACTGAAGACTGGAGTAATGATGCTAAAAATTAAGATTTGATCACAAAAATAAATTTTATTTTAAAATCTATTCAAATAGAAAACAGTTGTTTTCAATCGTAATAATATTTCACAATATTGCTGTTTTTACTGCATTTTTTAATCAAATCAGTGCAGCCTTGGAGAGCATAAAAGACTTCTAGTGTATGTTTGAATGCAAAATGTGACCCTGGACCACAAAACCAGTCATAAGGGTCAATTTTCCAAAATTGAGATTTCTACATCATCAGAAAGCTGAATAAATAAGCTTTGGCCGAGATACAACTATTTAAAAATCTGGAATCTGTGGGTGCAGAAAAATCTAAATATTGAGAAAATTGCCTTTAAATTTGTCCAAATGAAGTTCTTAGCAATGCATATTACTAATCAAAAATTACATTTTGATATATTTACGGTACGAAATTTACAAAATATCTTCATGGAACATGATCTTTACTTAATATCCTAATGATCCTAATATCCTAAAGACTTCTAGTGTATGTTTCAATGTAATATGTGACCCTGGACCACAAAACCAGTCATAAGGGTCAATTTTCTGAAACTGAGATGTATACGTCATCTGAAAGCGTAATAAATAAGCTTTCTGCTCATGTATGGTTTGTTAGGATAGGACAATATTTGGCCGAGACACAATATTTTAAAAATCTGGAATCTGAGGGTGCAAAAAAACAAAAAAAGAACAAAAAAATAAATAAAATCAAAATGTTGAGAAAAATCACCTTTAAATTTCTCCAAATGAAGTTCTTAGCAATGCATATTACTAATCAAAAATTACATTTTGATATATTTACAGTAGGAAATTTACAAAATATTTTCATGCAACATGATCTTTACTTAATATACTAATGATTTTTGGCATAAAAGAAAAGTCGATCATTTTGACCCATACAATGTATTTTTGGCTATTGCTACAAATATACTCGTGCTACTTATGACTGGTTTTGTGGTCCAGGGTCACATATATATTGAAATTTCTACGTAACAATTAAAAACTACACTTTAATAACATAAAACCACTTAAAGTATTTGGGATGCAAAAATAATTTGTTTATTATGCAACTCTAAGTCTTAGTCAGGTAATTTTATGCATAGCAATACAGTGTCAAAATAAAACAAATATGTCAAAATACTGCAAAATTAGCAAGGATTTTGTTTAGATCGTCTTGAAGTGCAAGAACGTGGTTGCCAGGCTGAGTGAATCCAGCGGCATGCCCAAGTAATGAAACATGCATTAAACCATTTTAATTGCTCTGAATGAGACACTCCTCAGACCTGTCCTGATTTTTTATTAGGTTGAAGAGTATTACATGTTCACTAAAATGCAGTGTGGTTGACTAATGCATTTTTCATTTAGCCGTCTATCTTTCATCCGCAGTCCAAATAGCATTCGATTGATTCCTCCAGGTGTAGGGTGTCATGGTTACTTTGCTTGTTTAGAGTGTTACTATCGTAAAAATCTTATAAACACAGAGATATGCAGAAACATGCCAGTCACTGAAGGAAAAAAAAAATGACATTGCACCATGACGTAATTGTTTAGCTGTAAAAGAACGAGGATTGTGCAATAGGAAGACCAGGTTAATTTCAGTCTTTGATCCCACGCATCCTGTAAATTATCTAAAGCTCAGCAAATAATGCTGTCCGTCACAATGCCAGTCGACTGGTTGAGTGAGTACAAACCATTGAGAAAGCATCCCTCCTTTTATGTCAAAACTATATATACACACACATTGCAATACATAAAACATGATTCTCCTCTTGGAGACTGCTAGTGCATGAGCGCATTCTGGGATGCAATCATCCGTCGCAGTCAGTCATTTGAGAAATCTTCATTGCGGAAGATCAAGGTCGTGGCACGCCGGGAAGCTTTTGTACGGGCACGGCGGGCCCCTTGTTCGAGGGACCCCATTCTTTGGAGAGGCTAAATCCCAGCTCCATCTTTATCCATTTGCTGACATCGGTTCACCTCCAGGCTTACTCCTGAGGCACCTTTGAAATATTGATAAAAAGTCTTATTTTCAGAATCCGAAGGCACAGGACATGACGAGGGCTGCACAGCGTAGCACTTTTAGCCCTCGTATTTGAGAGTTGCTCTCATTGAGCATCACCAGCTCAGAAAAATATTAACCACATGAAAGGCCCGGGCTGTTAGGTCCTATGTATATTTAACCGAGCACATCTGCGCGTAATAGCACTTGAAATTCAAAGTGCTATCCAAATATGTGTTCATAAAATATAGATGATCTTGATTTTTCTTAACCGCAGCGATTGATGTAATTGACGGCCTTGGATATATTTTATTAAGCGAATAATACAGCACGGTTTAAGAAGTGATGAAAGATTTAGGAAATGATTTTGAATCTAGTCAATAGTGGTTAATTTGTAGCCAGCAAATTTTTAGGAGAGATCAGACGCATGCCAGGTTGAATTTAACTATTTTTAGGTTAACTGCGTTTATGCTGTCTTATGATGATTTTGCCTCATTCTGAATGAGAATGATTGACAGTAAATAAAAACTTCCCAGACACTGTGAACCCACTTTTTAACCGTTTAATCTTTAAAAGTCAAATATATCTTCAGATCAACTTTATCGCATGCAGAGAGAGTCTTTAACGCATTAGGTTTCGAGATGTGTGGAAATCGAACCTTGTACTCCGCACCCATACACAGGTGGTGTAAACAGATGAAACCTTCAGAAAACTAAGTCAGTGACTTATGAATCACACATACTGCCAAATTGCCCACTATTACCAGGAGAAGATTACAGGCACACAAGCTTCTGTGAGAAAGGATTACAATGCTACACTTGAAGAAGGATGACAGTACTACACAACGATTTCTAATAATAAATGACATAACTTCGCTGCTCCTGTTTTTCTGTTTAAACCTCTGATGCTCACACATAAGTTGTATATATAACTAGGATTGTTGGTTTAATGCATTAAAAAGCTTTTGAATTATCTGCATTTGAGGTCTTTCCTCATGATATGTGTGATTATTTGTGGCACATGTAATTAATTCGATTACATTTCATTTGACCGCCCTAATGACGCTATTCTCTTGTTTGTTCTGCCTTCAGCATACGAGCCAGAGGATGAGGTCGGTGGCCAAGAGTCGATCGCAGGGGAGGAGGGCGAAAATGAAATGCAGACCGAGGAGGAGAATTCTGAGAGGCCCACTTCCAAGGACAAAGAAGACAAAGACATAGACAACAAAAGCAGCTACAGCTTCCAGAACTCTCCGGTCAGTGTCCTCTCCAACCAGGAGGTTGAGCTGGAATCCCGTCTGAGCGATGGCAGTGACAGACTGTCTGACTTTAAGACCTCACCGCCAGGAAGTCAGAAGGACACAGAGAGCCAGGGCTCAAAACTGAAGGATGACATGCACAGTAGCCTGGAGAAAATGAGGGCTGCCTATGCCAACTTCCTTTCAGACTCCTACTGGTCAAAGATTGGACTAGATTTGAAGGTTGCTAACACTGGCAGCAAAGCAAACTGTGACAGCACCAACGGGAGCACCAAGAGCGAGTTTGACTGGCACCAGGACGCACTTTCAAAAACCCTGCAGCAAACGCTGTCCCCGAAACCTGTGTCGAAGCCTAATCTGTTCAGCTCCGTCCACCTGTACAGGCAAAGTAGCAAAGCGTGCGGCGCGGTCTTCACGGGAGCCAGCCGCTTCCGCTGCAAAGACTGCAGCGCGGCGTACGACACCCTGGTGGAGTTGACGGTTCACATGAACAAGAGTGGCCACTACCAGGATGACAACCACAGCAGACAGAACATCGCCTCCACTTCATCCTCCAAGAACCGAAAGAGGAACCTTCAAGACATGGAGGGCAAGGAAGATGCACAGAAGGTGCTGAAGTGCATGTTCTGTGGCCACTCTTTCGATTCTCTTCAAGACCTGAGCGTCCACATGATCAAAACGAAGCATTACCAGAAAGTGCCTTTGAAAGAACCTATTCCAGTAATCACTCCCAAATTAGTCCCACCAGCAAAGAAACGTGCATTTGAAGCCACAAGGCCTTGTTCGCCCGACTCCACCACAGGGGCTCCAGGTTACAGCGAGGCGCAAAGGGCGTCCGGCCTCGCCAACGCTCCCAACAACCGCTACGGCTATCAGAACGGTGCTAGCTACACGTGGCAGTTCGAGACGTGCAAATCTCAGATCCTGAAGTGCATGGAGTGCGGAAGCTCCCACGATACGCTCCAGCAGCTCACCACTCACATGATGGTCACCGGCCACTTCATTAAAGTGACAAATTCGGCCTCCAAGAAAGGCAAACAACTGGCCCTCGATCCTCTAGCAATAGAGAAAATGCAGACGCTTGCCGAACCGGCAGCGAACGAACTTGAAGGAGAAAAAGTTTCCCCGAAGAGCACAGCATCCGGTGACTCTGAGAGGGCCACTCCGAGGGATATGTCGCCAGACAAAGCTGAGAAGAGCGGAGACAAGGACGACAAACAAGATGAGGAGGACCGGAAGTCCGCTGACGCCGGTTTCAAGTACCCGTACTTGCGAGAAGAAGACCTTGAGCAGGGGTCCAGCGGAGGCGGTGACATTCTCAAGTCTTTAGCAAACACGGTGGCTTCGGCAATCAATAAAGCTCAAACGGGGACCCCCAGCTGGAGCGCTTACCCCAGCATTCATGCGGCATACCAGCTATCGGGGGTGATCAAGACTGCCTCCTTTTCCTCTTCTCCTCCCATCCAGCTCAAGCAGAATCTCAACCACAAGCACAGAGCCATCGCACCCAAGGGGAAGTTCTATCAGGGACTTCGGGGACTTGAAAGTTTCCAGGGACATCACAATTCGGACATCAAAAAGGAGAGGGGTGGCGCATCTGACGGCAAAGAGAGCCAGAGCAGTAGGTTTGATCTGGTGGAGAATGATGACAGTGATTGTCAAGATGATTCCTCCTCCTCTTCAAAGCTGGATGCAGACTGTGTAAGTGAAGAGAATGACACAATCAAAGGGAAGTTGAGCCCAGCTTTCTCTGACAGAGGGAACCCATCACCTAGCCCCCCTGCCAGCAACGGGCACAGCAGTTCTTCAGAGCTTGTCAGCGACTCCCAGGAAGTCCTTAGCATAAACCCTCTAAGCGCACTACAGTCTGTCTTGAACAATCATTTGGGTAAAGCAAACAAGCCCAGGCCCGAAAGCATCCTCTCCCATCGCACACAATCCATCTTTTCAGAACTGAACAGAGGTTTAGAGAAACCAGTTTCAGCACTCTCGGCATCTGCTGCCATCAGGCCCAGCAATAGCTTCATGTACACGAACGACGACCAGCCAATAGACTTGACAAAACACAAACACAGCAAACCAAACTCTTCCCTCTTACTCCAGTCCTCCACTCCAGTGCCCCAGAAGCACGCGCTCTCCGACATTGCTGACATGGTGAAGGTTCTTCCGAAAGCCACGACCCCAAAGCCCTCGATGCCAGCGAGGGTGCCTGCCATGAAGCTGGAGACCGACGTGCGGCGATTCGAGGACGTCTCCAGCGAGATGTACTCGGTTCACAAGCGTAAAGGCAGACAGTCCAACTGGAACCCCCAGCATCTGCTCATCCTTCAAGCCCAGTTTGCCTCCAGCCTTTTTCAGACGTCTGAGGGCAAGTATCTCCTCTCTGACCTCGGGCCTCAGGAGAGGATGCACATCTCCAAGTTCACCGGGCTTTCCATGACCACCATCAGCCACTGGCTCGCCAACGTCAAGTACCAGCTTAGGAAAACGGGAGGTACCAAGTTTCTGAAGAACATGGACACTGGCCATCCGGTCTTCTACTGCAATGACTGTGCGTCGCAATTCAGAACGCCCTCCGCGTTTATATCCCACCTGGAGAACCACCTGGGTTTTCAAATCAAGGACATGAACAAACTCCCCATAGAACATCCGACTAAAGTAACAGAGCCCGAACTTTCAAAGGCGCTCAATGTCCGGCCGACAGATTCGCAGATCACGGAAGAGGAATCTGACTCAAAGTTCAAATGCAAGCTTTGCAGTCGGACATTTGCCAGCAATCACGCGGTCAAACTTCACTTGAGTAAAACTCACAGTAAATCCCCCGAGAACCATTCACAGTTTGTGGAAATGGACAAAGAGTAGCTTTGTTGATTTTTACTACTTGTAGTTATCTTGTTGGTAAATAACTGTAATTGCTCTGCTTTTATAAAACACGGGTCAAATTGTCTACTTTTTGTTCTTTCCTTTTCTTTCCATAATGTTTCAAGTAGCATTACGTAGAATGCTTAAACTTCAGAATCGACATTTCATCATATCGAGGACTACATGGACACACTGGCTGGGTTAGAATGAAGTGTACTGTTAGAAAATAAATAATCATAAAAAGATTAAGAATACATTGACGTAAGTCTTTGCACCCTGTTCAAATGCACCACCAGTAATGAAATGTATTACTGCTTGAGACATAAATGCTGATGTTTGCATGCAATAGCTCTGGCTATGACTACTATTTATTTGTATGATATGGCAAGTTTTAACTGTATTACGTTTAACAACAAATTGATCGATGCATTAACTGTAATTTGCAGATCTGATCGTACACTTGTGTGAACACACAGGTGCTCAGACAGGTAGCCAGACACACATTAAAAACATTTACTGAAATGTACAGTATATTTGCTCTGTAAAATGTTTGTGTCGCAACGATAGAACAGAAAAGCACTTTAATAAAAGTTTAATCACGTTTAGGCGCAGATTCAGTGTGTGGGCTTACAGATTTGGACAGGTTTGACACGAGGAAGTCTCACATTAATGTATATTTAGCATTGCAGAAAAAAGTGTCTCATCGGAAAATGCTTAGTGAGACAAAAGAACACTGCAACTTTTATACCAATACAAATAAAGCATTAACATTTTCTAACTGTCTACAAGTCTTCACTTCCAATCCGTTGTTATTGACTGGAACAAAGCAGAATCGTTCTTTCTACCTAGGAAATTGTTTTGATTACATTGACCATGTTTTGGATTGAACATGTGAACACAATAAAACCTGGTAGCTTTCTACTAAAGGTTGACCTGTTCTCAGGACGTTTTATTTTTAAATTAATGTCACGTGTTTTAAATGTCCAAACCTTTTACATTTTTGCTCTTTCATGAATTTTTTTCTTAGTTTTATTGTTAATAAAAAGCTGTTTAATGCCAGATTTCATCGTGACAACTTACCCCACACAACAAAAGGTGTTCTGAATGAACTGCATCTTTTTTTCGACATAAATCGTGAAATAATTTGTGAATTAAAAAAAAAAAAAAATACTAGCCCCATTCTCACCTATAACATTTTAATCCTGATGATTTCACTCGGCTATCGCTTACGATACACCTCAACATTCCCTCCAAAACTATGAAAAATTATAATTACCCTCTGAACTTGCAACATTTTATGCGATTTCCCCTCTTTTTTTAAGCAATCAAGCCACCAATTACCACTCCCCATCGTATCTGTTTTATAACAGGAAAGTGACATTTGATAGTAAATGGGAGAAAGCACCTGGTGATTTGCGCATCCTGACACCGGCGTGCCCTCCATTGTTGGAAATGAGCAGGCAATCACGATAGCTCATCAGATGACTCCTAATGCAGTTAAAGTATTCCGCAATAATTCCTCCTTGCATTTATAATTACAGCCATAGAGCTCACACCTCAGTGCACAGATTAAAGCCATAAATTATTTAGCGCCTTGCCTCACCGATGGATTCCTGATTCCCTCCGTTGAGCCATTATGCTTCAGAATACCAACTTGCTTTAAATGGAAGCCTGAGGATGATTTAAGATAGGCTGCACAATATGACAAAACGAATGCAATATTCCGGTCATTTGTGTTTCTTAATTAAAATTGAGAGTGCGCCTCTGAAGTGTCTCGTCAAATGAAAGCGTGCCACGGCCGCGGTAACTCACAATTGAGTCATTTAGCCTTTGCGGTTAATGGCGGAATTTGAAACGACCCTGCCACTGGATGGGCACGAGTGACGGGCGAACATTTGAAATGGTTTTCGAGGTAGCCGCTCAATGTCAGAGATTCACATTAAGAGCCTGGATCCTTTTCGTCATTGTAATCAGGGGGAGGAAATTAGCTGTTTCTAATATTAATTCAGAACAATAATTCAAAGTCATTTGAGATTTATTGCCACATTAAAGGCGAGCTCCAATCGGATACACAATCAGGGGTTTAAACAACCCCGCAATTAATTAACTGTGTCTCTTATGTTTATACGGGATGGCAGTGGAAAAAAAAAATAAAAGCAACACCGCATGCTAAAAGAACAATAGGATGAGACTAAATGAACAAGCGATTATGCTGATTATTACATTACTGTCCTGATAAATATTGCTGGGCAATTACCAAAGGCCTTTTTTTAAGATCTGGCTTGTGTCTCATTTCACTCCCGTAGGATGTAAATCTGTATACTGTGAACACAAATTTGATCATTATTGACAATTTAGCAAGATATTTAGCACACCTAAATAGGACTGCATCAGAAGCGAGCGCACTGAGACACACCCCTGGTTATCGTCTTCCACATCACTGAATGCTTTTGGACCCCTGCATTCTCTGTCATTTCAAAGTCTTAGTCATTTAGAGGGAAGATTTTTTGCAAAACACATCTACATCGACAGAGCTTCCCCCTGAATGCCTAATCCAGCAAATGTGCTTGTACCGTCTTCTCCGGGCCCGTGTGGATCATCTTGTCAGACAGCCACTTGAGAAGTGTCAGTCCTCTGCCTAATTAAGTCACAGCGGTGGAAAAGGGCCGTGTGCATCCAGACACTGATTTTAAACCGCACAGAAATAAAGCATTTTAAGCGCACTAACTGGACTGAAAATAAACTCAAATTTGTGGGCAAAAATGTCAGAGAGTCGTTAAGTGTCACATGTCAAATGAACAGCAAAATAATGGGGGACCCTGGAGTGAAATGTTCGGAAAATGACTTGTGTTGGAACATTTCCACAGTTTTCTACTCTTAAGAGACGGGTTAAAAAGTGAGCGCGTCGTTTAACCTGGGACGCCAATTATTTATGCATTAGTTCGCGAATTTTTATCAAAACGTTAGGCCTTGCAGAGTATGGCAGAGAATGTCTCTGGATAATCGTATACATCAGACCTCCTTAAAAAATGTATGATTAGTATTTTTAATTAAATATTAGCATACTTTGACAGAGCATAAGACTACAACTAAATAGTTACAAATTCGATAAAAACAAATAGATACAATTTTGCAACAATCTAGTCGCCACTGGTTTCATCAAACATTTTGTTAGAACACATGCCTGCGTAACGTCTGATTCGCGAACGTGCAAATCTTATGAACCAGTTCTTTTAAGTTAGCAGTTTGAATCAAACATTTCTGACTCCCTCACTGAATCATATTTACTGAAGTCATATTTTGATGATGTGCAATTCATAATAGACCATTTTCACAGACTGTGATTATTAGCATTGTAAATCTGACAGAATTATTATTATTATTTTTTTGGCTGCCGCACAAGTGTTTCTAATACAACGGCTGAGGGAGTGACAACTTTAACTCTTCAGACACCGAAATCAACCTCTCAAAATCGTTTCCTCTTTTGGAAAGTCACAGAAATTAGGGGTCAACCAATTCTCAGCGCCGGTATTCAGCATTTTTATGGTTAACTGTATTAAACCGAATTGCCCGATAAATAATTTTAAAGCATTTAGAGAAAGTTTTTGTCAGAGGCCTTGTTATTCTTAATTTTAACATTAATGTTCATTTTTACACTAGACATATATATCGGTTCAAAATATCGGTTATCGGTCTACTTGATCTGTAATAATTGGCAATGGCATCGGCCCTGAAAAACATATCAGTTGAACCCCTAGTTCAAAATACTGGTTTTCAGTCTACTTGATCTATAATAATCAGTATTGGAATCGGCCCTGAAAAACATACATCGTCGACCCCTAGTTCAAAATATCGGTTATCGGTCAACTTGATGTGTGATAATTGGTATCGACCTTGAAAAACACATTTCGGTTGAGCCCTAGTTCAAAACATCGTTATCGGTCAACTTGATCTGTAATAACTGGTACTGACCCAGAAAAATACATTTCGGTCAAAACATTGGTTATCGGTCTGCTTGATCTGTAATAATCAGTACTGGCATCAGCCCTAAAAGAACACATATCGGTCGAGCCCTAGTACAAAATATTGGTTATCGTCTACTTGATCTGTAATAATCGGTATTGACGTCAGCCCTGAAAGAACACATATCGTTCGACCCCTAGTTCAAAATATCGGTTATCGTCTACTTGATCTGTAATAATCGGTATTGACATCAGCCCTTATAAACACATATCAGTCGACCCCTAGTTCAAAATATCGGTTATCAGTCTAGTTGATCTTTAATAATCGGTATTGACATCAGCCCTGAAAACACATATCAGTCAACTCCTAGTTCAAAACATTGGTTATCGGTCTGCTTGATCTGTAATAATCAGTACTGGCATCAGCCCTAAAAGAACACATATCGGTCGAGCCCTAGTACAAAATATTGGTTATCGTCTACTTGATCTGTAATAATCGGTATTGACGTCAGCCCTGAAAGAACACATATCGTTCGACCCCTAGTTCAAAATATCGGTTATCGTCTACTTGATCTGTAATAATCGGTATTGACATCAGCCCTTATAAACACATATCAGTCGACCCCTAGTTCAAAATATCGGTTATCAGTCTAGTTGATCTTTAATAATCGGTATTGACATCAGCCCTGAAAACACATATCAGTCAACTCCTAGTTCAAAACATTGGTTATCGGTCTTCTTGATCTGTAATGATCGGTATTGGCATCGGCCCTGAAAAACACATACAGTTGATCCCTAGTTCAAAATATTGGTTATCGGTCGACCCCTAGTTCACAAAACATAGGTTTTCGGTCAACTTGATCTGTAATAATTGGTATCAACCCTGAAAAACACATTTCGATCGGCCCCTAAGTTCAAAATATCGGTTATTAGTCTACTTGATTTGTAGTAATCAGTATCGGCCCTGAAATCGGTCGACCCCTAATAGAAATGTCTTATAAATATTATATATATATATATATATATATATATATATATATATATATATATATATACATATATATATATATATACATATATATATATATATATACACACACATATATATATATATATATATATATATATATATATACACATACATATATATATATATATTTTTTTTTTTTTTTATTACAAAAGATTTAAATATTGATACCATTTTAAAATTTTGTCTCTTCTCTCACTATACACTCTATATATAGTGTGTATATATTTGTTGACTTATTTTCTATAATATAATATATATATAATATATATATATATATAATATTATATATATATATATATTTTTTTTTTTTTTTTTTTTTTTACATTGATATTTAGCCCACAGCTGTTTTGATATATTTTATTATTTGCAATTACTGTTGTTTTTACTTTGTTTACCCCCTTATTACTGGAAAAATTCCTGACAATCATGTTAAACTTAGATCACTGCATGCTCATAAATCCGTACGGAAATGTGTGGTCACATCATAACTTCCTTTTAGACTTTACAGGCTTTCCAGAGCTGTTTACATGCATGCAGTCTGTGTCAGGACGGCGGGTTTGGGCAGGGCATATGGGCTGTGTTTTGAGCTTTGGGTCAGTGAACCCTGGCTATGTTTACAGGATGAGGAGGAAAGCTGAATCCTGATGGAGTCACAGCTAATTCATATCTCCATGAGTGACAGATAACCTGAGGGCTACCGGCCTGACAGCAGGACCCATTACATCCTCCTGGCTTGCGTGCTCACAGATGGCCCGCACGTGATTGCCGGAGTTGGCACACACACTCGCTCATGCACGCATTAGCTCAGATATACACATGCCAATAGACAAGACTGTCAAAATAGATTGAGATGTACCAACAACAGTAACCCGAGGCCTTTTGGGCTCCATTTAATGGAAACACATAACTGATGTTCCATTTTTACACTGTCAGCATCAGGAACGCCGCCGATAAAGGCAATTCATAACCAATAGATGCACGCTTACATTTATACAGCACTGACATGCTTTATTCATGCACGTTTTACACTCTGCATCAGTCTTACATCACATAAAGCTGTTGATATACTGTTTGAGAGTGTTCAGAGACAGAATAAAGAGGAGACAAATGAATGGGAGAAACTGCAGTGCTCAACATGGCAGTCCGTTTTCAATGTGCATGTATGTTAGCTGACCCAAACTGACAACCTGTAGTTAATGTTTTAATTGTCTTTAATTGAAGTGCAACACTGACAATGTACAGTCATCAAGAAATCAAAAAAAAAAAAAAAAAAAAAACAGATGGTAAATTTTAGTCAATTATGTAATATATGAAAGTAACGTATGCTTGATAGATAGATAGACTTGCAAAGCACTTGTATTTATATTTCCATCATATACAAATAACCTTTGTCCGATAATCTCCATTTTATTAAATCATGTGGTGCGACCATCAAGAAACTACCAATTTGGGACTTTTATATTGAAATCCATTTAAAGATAGGATGTTGCATTATATACAATTTTATTATATTAAAAAATATATTTATTACATATTAATTACATTAAATTTGCCAAAGACCCATAGAAGCATAAGGCAGGTTTGTAACTCTTTTAAATTTGGAAAAAAACAAAAAACAAAACCTTTTTAATGACCACATTTGGATATCACGTGTTACGACCTCAACAAAACAATGAATATTAAGTTATTTCTACAAGTATTTATTTTTATTATGCATTTCATAGTGACCTTTAATAGGAAGCTAGCTTGTTTCGTTTTAGTGGCCAGTTCTGTGCTTTTGACTGAATTTGAAAATATCATGTGGTGTGACCACTGCAGAGTGTTTTCCATTATAGGTATATGTCCCAGACTGGCAGTTTTTGTGCTTTTATATTCTATTAATGGTTTACAGAGATAAAATACTTTATTTTAGTATCATTTGGAATAGATTTTTATGCAATTTGTGTATTTTCAGACGGCTTATGTTTAATCTTTGGACAATATGAGAAAAAAGCGGCATGTAATTTTAGTTTGGTAATTATGTTTCAGTAATATATTATATATTATATATTTATTACTACCTATTTTAATCTATTTTACCAGATTCCACTGCCAAACAAAGTAAAATAAATGCTTGTCATAAGCAGCAAGTTAATTCTGACTCTGCAGTCAAGCACAAACTTTAATTTTCTACTGTAAGAAAGATGTTCATGCTGTGATCTCAGAACCTGAGCCTGCAACCTCCCGCTACTCTAATTGACCCTTCACAAAGACCCGCCCCCCTTAGTTACTGTTGCTATGTCTGACACATGTTCTCATGCAGTGAAAAATATATCACGGAGCAAAGAGGGCACTGACAACATGCCGACATACATGACAGAGCTTGTTACTATTGGTATGAAACAAAGTGTACGTGTTCAAATTGAATCATTTCTTTAAAAGAAATTCAAACAACAAATACTAGTTTGTGGCTCTTTAATGTGTCCTGACAGATCACTGTAGTGCCTCAGTTCAAGCGGCACATGAACCAATCATCTCTTCATCTTTCTTAGTTACAGCAAGAAATAAACGTGAATGAACATCAGAAGGTATCTTGTTTCACCCATGAAAAGATGTCAATACACACCATTTTTCAAGTCCACCGACCACCACAGTCCATCTACTCTCCTGTCTTTGTCGGACAAAACTGTGTATTTGGTGTTAAGATTGGTCAGATCTCCTGTTAATCAAACTCCCACCGAAGGGTCAATTGAGCAGTCAAGACTGGGCAAAGTTCAGAAATAACTGGAGCTAAAGAAATGTCTGCATTTAATGCCATGTGCTGCACTTTTCACATGTCACTGTAAATAGATTTTTAATGATATATAAGGCCTTTGCATCATTTGGAGCGACTACTCATGTGGTGCGACCAATAAGAATAACTGTATTAAAATAAAAATAAAATCTCATTTCTGTGGTTGAAATATGAATCACGGCAATAGCATGCTTAAGGAAAAATACGTCTGCTAACTACCTTTAAGAAGGCAACTCTGAAATTTAAAACAAAAATATAAGATATAAAACTCAAAATAAATGCAAAAACTGTGTATCTAAACACTTTGCTGAGAACATCTATAAAAATGTTAAGCATGTTAAGGAAATTAATTCATTTTTATATAAATTATGGTCGCACCACATGACTTTTTTTTTTTATAGCTATGGCCAATTCATAAAGATAAAAAAAAAAAAAAAAATTTTGTAATTTAAAATTGTCCTGTTGAAAATCCTTACACATCCAGGGCCCTATGATTTCCGTGATGCGGAAGACGCGGGCGGAATCACGGAATCCAGTCATAAAAGTGGAATTTACTGAATAATGTGGAATGTGACAGAATTTGTCAAAGTTTGAATGAATTAATCAAAAGTAGGTCATTACACTTAAACCGCAATATGGACTAGTATCTAGTAAATATTACGCTGCAAAAATACCATTTAAATGTGAATCTTGCATGTTCTGCGTGTCTCTGTTTTAATGAATGGAGCAGATGAGCAGTATTGTTTACTATACACAGTGAAGCACGTGTGACGCTCACGGTGATTTCAGCATCTGTTGTCTCACTAAATGAGGACATAAATACATGAACAATATCTGCTGAGAGTCACTTCATGAGCATTTGACACGGCAACCCATCAAAATAAAAGTCTGGTTTAACTTGAAGACACTGTGCACGATATATATTACTACTATTACTGCTACTACTAAAATTAAACGAGCATTATTTTTTAGGGTAAAATCACACAACATTTCTTCCACGCTTTAATTTTAATTTAAATAATTAAAAGACAAATGAAATTAATGTTTTATGCCTTTATTTGATAACCAGAACACTTTAAATACACAACACAGAATTTCTGAGGGTAAAAAAAAAACCTTTCATAAGGCTATTTTAAGAATAAATTTGAATAAATTAAGTATGCATTGAAATTATTAAACATGCTAAAACACAGAATTTGATAACAAAACATATGGTGAGAAAAAATAAAACATTTCATAGGGCCCTAAACATGTCATTTTTGTTAAACCTTTATTAAATTGTTGGGAAGTTATATAAGTTTCACGGTTTTAATTAATTAGACATGCTCTTTGATTAATAAAATTGAATTTAACCATTAAAAAGGAGTTGAGAAAAATTAAAACGGGAAAAACGGAATTTGGAAAAAAATAAAAAGGAATTTTGGAAAAAATAAAACTGATTTCATAGGGTCCTACACATCAATGACCCATATGCTTTAAACTATACTTATGCGCATATATGTTAATGCATACTGAAAATTTGAATATTATTTTCTTAAATAATATCATTTAATATATTTTGAGCCTCATCGTATTTAATCTCCAGTTCAAAGTGTAACTCTGCCTTTTTGTGGCCTCTTGGCTAAATTCATAACAAGCAGCCAAACACCGCATTACAACATGCAGCAAATCCCTTACACCTTAGTAACCACAAAGCAACACCCTGGCAACCACCAAGAACATCTCAGCATCAGTTTTGCATACACAAACGGCATATTTCCTTAAAACTAAAAAAAGCAAAAATTGACATTATTGCAAAGAGATTTTGTTGTTCCCCCCTTTAAACTGCCAAAAACCCTACTTGACTGCAAATAGCTGCCGGCTGCGTTGGCAAGATGGCCGCTGACTGTTCTGACTCGCTTCGGGATAGTATGCGCTCCTAACACGATTCACCATACAATGGTCCTACAATGGCCAATCTGCCGTGGCTGTGTTGGGATGGCACACGGGGCGAGACCGCTGTCTGTGGCAATTGGCCACGTTCGGCACATTTCTGCTTTGCTAGCTAGCAACAGCTGGAGCGAGCAGTCGGACGGTCGTCAGGAATCAGCATGGCAGCCGTGATTGTGCTGACGCCGGCACAGGGCCTGGCCAGGAGATCAGTGCCCAATGAAAATGTGTGATTTGTTGCTTTTAGATTTGGGTGATGTCAGCTCCAATTTGAGGCGGCTCTCCGGCCCTCCAGGCTAGACGCTGTGACACAACCACATACTGATGAAGTGCTGGCAATCGAGACCCAGTTCTTTCATCCGGGCCATAATGGAGGCCTAAACCATCGCACACTCTCTCATTCGGATGTGCTATTGGCATTCGCTCGCCTTTGAAGAGAAAAATTAAAGGGTGCCACTGACCCCATACATCTTTTCGCAGTGTAGAAGTGCCTTGCGATGAGCACAGCTTGATTATAGTTTACACACAGGCTTTGTGAATACAAGAGGTCAGGAAAAAGGTCTAAATAATCACATGCATGTTAGGGAATCTTTCCAAATGTTGTGATTGTAAGAGGTTTTGCTGGAGTTATTAGCACTGAATGGGAAATTGGCTGCGGTACAAAGAAGTGTAATGAGATGCTATCATCGCTTTGATTTAAGACTGGCAAGAAGGGACGTCTGTCTTTATGCTGTCTGTTTTTTTACCTTGCACGCATCTTTGTTCAAGAAATACACTTCAGATGTGTAAATCAGGAACTGGCGGACTAGGAATTTGGAGATAAATTTCAATGATATCCATTGTAAATTAAAGAGCTGTGGTTGGACTAACCATGATTTGTTATAGAAATAATATAAAAGGTTTGATGATAATGCAGGGTTGGGTAAAATTTGTCATTCAAAAGTTTTTCACAGGATGGTGAATTGAAATTTGAACTGAAATGACAGGAAGAGGCATTTACTGAATTGCACAAGTTTTGAGACATAAATAATTAAAGTTTTGGGAGAAATAATGTGACTAATCATATGTTAATTAATTAATTTCTCTAAATACTGATTAAAATGTTGAATAAACACCACAAAATGACCACATGTGTGAACATGCCAATGTGTATTGGTAATCCATACAAAAAAAAGTTCATTTAAATGTTAAAATGTATTATTATTATTATTATTATTATTATTATTATTATTATGTCATTAATCTTTCCATTTTAACTCCTTAAATTCAAAATCAACTGAAAAATTTTGCACGTTTAATAAAATAAAATAAAATAAAAAAATAAAATAAAACTAATATTTATAGTACCCTGCATGCGTGAACATAATAATGTTTTTTTTTTTTTTGTTTGTTTGTTTTTTTTTGGTAATTCATAAAAAAAAATTGATTTAAGTATTACAATTTATTATTATTATTATTATTATTATTATAACATTAATCTTTCAAATTTTAACTCCTTAAAAACATAATCAGTTTAAAATGATGCATGTTTGCCTTACATTAGATTAAAGTTTTGAATGCCATGTAATAAAATAAAATAAAATAAAAAAATAAACATTTATAGCGCCTACGTGTGAACATAATAACGTTTATTGGTAATATATACTAAAAAAAATTGTAACTTAAATGTTAAAATGTATTATTATTAATATTATTATTATTATTATTATCATTATCATTTTAACTCCTCAAATTCGATTTAGAATTACTGTTTGCTTTTTTCCTTATTTTAAATTCAGGAGCTGAATTAGAATTCAGAGGCATTCTTAGTTTATTCCTGAATAGCGAAGCGAACAGTGACGCTAGTAAGACAAGGTTTGCTACATCAGCCGGTTAATCATACAGCCACAAGATGTTAAGCAACCTGGTTTGATCAAGCCTCTTTAAATTCACTACAGCAGCCATACAATTAAAATTTCATGTTAGACATTGTTTCATATGGTGCATATTTATACAGAGCTACTGTAATCTCCATTGATGGGTAACACATGAGATGCTCAGAGACTTGAGTCTACAATCTGTTTTTTTTTTTTTTTTTGGAAGAGCGACACTCCATCTATCCTTGAAAGCACGTCTGTCTCTCCTCCTCCGCTTCTCTCTATCGCTGACTGTGCAACACTTTATTTCAGCCGGCCTTTTGAAAAGGTGACTGGAAGTGAGTGACGCTTTGCTAAAACCTTTCAAACGTTCTCGTGCAGGTAAAAAGGAAACGTAGACGCTGCTCAATCATTGAGCATGTCTTTCTGGGCCGACCCAGCGTCAAACACAGAAATGAAAGAGAATGAATATTTAAAGACAACCATTACAAGTTGAGCTTGCCACAAGGAAGACAGAGAAATGGAAAGGAAAAGAGGAAAATAGCGACTGCCCTGAAAATTATGACGCTGTCTGTTGGTCTGAGGTACACGCTATGATGGAGGGCTGTTCCAGATATTGCTGTACGCCAAAGAGCTATTTAAAGTGCGAGAGTTCCTTTACCTGAAACTTTTATAAAGCGAGGTTTCAGATTGTCATCTCTGTCAGTTTTGTTTTTCAAACACGTCTTCTATAGTTAAAATGTTTTGAGAGGTTTTAGAAGTGCATCTGAAGCAAAGCATGAAAATCAAAATGGGAGTTTTGCGGCTTTTAGTTCACGTCTGCTAGATTCGAGGGCATCCGCATGCTAGTGCACTGCTAAAAGTTAACTAAATTAACTTTTAAGGTGCAATCATCTTACAAAGATACATGCAATATAGTTTTAGTTGTACATAGACCACAGCATTTAACCCACAAGACTGAAGATTGCTGAGAATCAACAAACGTAAAAAGACGAGATCTTAACATTCTTTGTTAAGTCAACTGTGTGGAGGAATTCTGTTGGTCTAACATGGATTTGCTAAGCAAGGTTATTCTGTTTCAAATCTACCAAATTTCAGAAACTTTGCCAGCTCAAATGATTTTGTTAAGGTTTTTTCTAAAGAAAGACAAACATAAATAGTGATGAAAACCAAAATATTAAATGTCATGGATGTATGTTTACAGAGTAATCCACTATTTCGTAGAGGAGAGTCAAAATGACAATTTTCACCTGATATTCAAAGCCAAATCAGAGTAGGGTAAAAATGACTTCAGAAAGATGCCAGTATCATTGTTTTATTTTTGCATAGAGATTAGTTGGTCTGTTAGTAAAATCAGTTGACTTTAGCAATCTGTGTTGCATTATATGCCAATGATGACAGTTCAAAAATGGGAAAAAGCACTTTTCAAGTTTTTTTTTTTATCCAAAATTTGCATGGCTGTAACTCAAGAAGTATTAAGTATATGTATTAATATCCTTTTTGATTTTGGTTTTTAACAAACTTTTCTTTTGTTATCTTCATTTTTAGGGCACAATATGGTTAATTTTCAGAGATATTGGGATCTCAATATGGCTCCAAGAGTAAATCGTTAAATTGCACTCATTTTCAATGGTCAAAAACCAAATGTGGGTCCAAATTGTTTAATTTTACCCATTTTCAATAGACAAATATGGGTCACTTTGCATATAGCTGATGCTTATTGTATTAGAAATACATCTTGTTTCCCTCTATTAAAACAATTATATAGAACATACCAGTGCCATAAATATATCATTTTTCAAAGTCTTCATGACTTTAACTCAAGAAGTATTAAAGATACTCCAATATGATTTTAGATTCCGGTTTTTAACCAACTTTTCAAAACTAGAAATGTATCTTGCTTCCCGCGTTAAAAAAAAATAAATAGCATAGAACGTACCTGTCTGTGTGCCATAAATATTCATTTTTTACCATAAGTTCGCATGACTGTGACTAAAGAAGTATCAAAGATACTTCAATATGATTTTAGATTCCGGTTCTTAACAAACTTTTCTCAGTTCCATAGATATGGGGATCTCAATATGATTCCATGTCAAAATTGTTAAATTTAACCTATTTTCAGTGGTGGAAAACCAAGTGTGAGTCATTTTGCATACAGCTGATGCTTGTTGCATTTAAAGAATATATGAAGAACAAATAATATTAAAACTAGAAATATATCCTATTTACCTCTTTCAAAACAATTGCATAGAACGTACCTATCTGTGTGCCAGAAATATTCATTTTCCATAAGTTTGCATGACTGTGACTCAAGAAGTATTAAAGATTCTCTAATATGATTTTAGATTCCAGTTTTTAACAAACTTTTCTTTTGCAATATTCATTTACAAGGCCCTATTTGGTTCGGTCCCATTGATATGGGGTTCTCAATGCGGCTCCATGTCCAAATTATTGATTTTACCCAATTTCAATGGTCAAAAACCAAGTGTGGGTCACTTTGCATATAGCTGATGCTTGTTGCATTTAAAGAAGAATATCTAAAGAACAAATAATATTGAAACTAGAAATGTATCTTGTTTCCCTCTTTCAAAACAATTGCATAGAACGTATCTGTGTGCCATAAATATTCATTTTCCATAAGTTCGCAGTACTGTGACTCAAGAAGTATTAAAGGCACTCCAATATGATTTTAGATTCTGGTTTTTAACAAACTTTTCTTTTGCAATCTTCATTTTCAAGGTCCTATATGGTTCGGTCCCACTGATATAGGGATCTCAATGCGGCTCCATGTCCAAATTGTTGAATTTTACACAATATCAATCGTCAAAAACCAAGTGTGGGTCACTTTGCATATAGCTGATGCTTGTTGCATTTAAAGAAGAATATCTAAAGAACAGACACTGAAACTAGAAATATATCTTGTTTCCCTCTATTAAAACAACTGCATAGCACGTACCTATCTGTGTGCCATAAATATTTATTTTCCAAAGTCTACATGAATTTAACTCCAGAAGTTTTAAAGATACTCCAATATGATTTTAGATTCTGGTTTTTAACAAACATTTTTTTTTAGCAATCTTCATTTTCAAGGCCCTATATTGTTCGGTCCCATTAATATGGGGATATTAATGTGGCTCCATGTCCAAATTATTTAATTTGATCCATTTTCAATGGTTAAAAAGCAAATGTGGGTCACTTTGCATACAGCTGATTCTTATTGTATTTAAAAAGAATATCTTAAAAACAAATAATACTGAAACTAAAAAATGTATCCCACTATCAAAACAACTACACAGATTATACCTGAGTGCCATAAATATTAAGTTTGCATGACTGTAACTCAAGAAGTATTAAAGTTACTTCACAATGATTTTAGATTCTGGTTCTTAACAAACTTTTCTTTTGTAATCTTCATTTACAAGGCCCTGTATGGTTCAGTTCCATAGATATTTGGATATCAATGCAGGTACATGTCCAAATAGTTGAATTTTACTCATTTACAATGACTGAAAACCATGCGTGGGTCACTTTGCATACAGCTGATATTTATTGTATTTAAAGAAGAATGTCCCAGGAACAAATAATATTGGAGCTAGAAATCTAACTTGTTTCCCTCTATGAAAACAACTGCATAGCTCATACATGTCTGAGTCCCATAAATAATTATTTTCTAAAGTTTGCATGCCTGTAACTCAAGAAGCATTAATAAGATTGCAATATGATTTTAGATTCAGGTTCTTAACAAACTTTTCTTTTGTAATCTTCATTTTCAAGGCCCTGTATGTTTCAGTTGCATAAATATGGGGATCTCAATGCAGCTCCATGTCCAAATTGTTGAATTTTACCCATATTTAATGGTATATTATCAAGTGTTGGTCACTTTGCATACCGCCGAAACTTACTGTATTTAAAGGGTAATGTATGAAGAATAAGTATTGTTGAAACTAGAAATGTAGCTTGTTTACCTCTGTCATATCTATTGCATTAAACATACTTAGCCAAAAAATGTAAACTTTATGTGTTGGCATGAGACTAATGTGACAAAATCACCTGCTAACCTTATTCGCATAGTTTTAGCCAATCTTTTCTTTTCAACGTCCACGTGACACCAATTTTCGCATATGGCAGCAACATACAACCAGAAGTTCCTCAGCCTAAAAAAATTATCAAAAAATAAAATGTAACTTTAACATCATAGGTTTTTTCTGAATAATTCATATAATGTAAGTGCTTTACCAAAACCACAAGTTTTGCATTTCTACTTTTAAATCCTCTGAAATAACAGCCTAGTTTGCTTCTAGTAAATGTGTACCTTTAAACATAATTTTTTTTTTTTTTTTTTATGACTGATCATCACTTTCTGACATCTGCCATAAATGCTGTCGATGTTTACATGATAAAACAGGGTTTAGTTAAACTATGACCTCACATTTCAGCTCATGTAGGAGGAAGAAAGAGCGATACCTGATCGACATCGCTGTTTGTGATTATGAAGATCTCTTAGTTCACAGAAAAGAGCTGAGCTTTCATCTGTCACCCGAGTCAACATCTGCAGAGGTGTTAACATCATGTACATGTAAAAACACCTTCTCCCACACATGTGGTCATATTAACTGACAATGATTCATTTAATCTCTCTTCATCCATACCCAGATACTGCAAACAAGACAGAAATGAGAGGAACAGCAAAGATTTTTGCAAACCTAAAACCGAGATTTGTCAACCCACAGATAAAAAATGCTAAATGGAAATGCAGTCGAAACCAAATCAGGTGCGGGTACTTTTTATATACGAGGAAAAACTTCTCTTTAATGTTTTTGCATGTTTATATTAACATACTATTCATTACAATCCAATCACAATAGTTCAATTTATACATTTTTAACATTTGTTACAGTGCATCAAAACAAAAAAATATTTCTAAAAACATCAGAATAAAATGCATAAGACGCATTTTGTCACTCGAAAGGTCATGTAAACTGGAAAATACTGATCTGCATTTTTACAGTGTAGTATACTGAATTAATGTAATTAATAGATTGCTTTTATTGCATTTAATTGAATATGTTTAATGCCATCACATTTATTTAATGCTTTTACCTACTTTTGACAAATATGAACTAATATATATATATATATAACAAAACTATTAATTGCATAAGAAAATTATGATTACTATATGCCTTCTGTTTTTATACTGTTGAAAAGTTGTTCGATTCTGGTCCTCGAAAATATCTACATAATAGTAAAACTATACAAATATATTTATAATATAAAGGATTTATAAATATTTGTTTATTTCTAAAGCTGTGCATGAGTAAAAACAAGTAAATAATACATACGAATATTATGAACATAATAGGTGGGTGTTACTGCATCGAAAGAGTAATCAGCCAATCGGAGTAAAGTGGAGGCATTTTTCCAGTGATGTTACGTACATGTATCATCCACAACACAGGACCTCAGAGAAAACAATGAGTTTAAAGGAGGCAAAATAAACACAGTCAATGCATGGGTCACGATTAGACAGTGTTACCTAAGAAATAAAGTGAAATAAATATGTTTTATGTTTGCATTGTTGATTATATCTCATCCTAAATCACCTCCTTAGAGAAACGAGGTGCTTATTTTGGCCTCGACACCTCATGAATCCCGAAAGCTCCTAATCGAATAGCACCCACGTTACCATCGCAAGCTCGTTGACCCTTTTATGTTCCCTTCGAGTCAGTGTTGATCCAGAGAACACACAGTCATCAGGAAAATACAAAGTGAGGCAGAGAGAGAGAGAGAGAATGTTTTGTGTTTATTCAAGCAGGCAAATTTCAATGCACATTTGGCCCATTACAGCGCATCAACATCAGAGAGCAGCACGCTAAAGCGAGCGAGAAGCGTACACTTATCATTATTTTATAACATGTCTAATGACAGATTGACAGAGGATTTGCAAATGTGAGCCGACGTCGATTTTGCTAAGTTCGGTTTCCGCCGCTGCCTGCGTGATGCAAGCATACTTACGTGTATAATTTGATTTTGCAGTGGATTTATTAGTACATTTTTATAAAAAGAACCTCCACGCCCCGTCGGTGTGGTGAATCTAAGATGTTCTGATGTTTTGAAGCCATCAGACTATGAATAATAGGAATTATGACATTTAGGAGGCTTAAAATGGTGTAAATGCTTCAAAACAATTTCATAAGGAGTCAGAATGTACGTGATGGTGCGGGCAAGCTGTTCGCTTTGATCAGCTGCAGAATCATCACGCAAAAATAAACCTGACCGCGGTGCTAGTCTGTGACCCAAATGCCTTCAGATCCCCACGAATACCGCGCTGAATATCGCAGCACCGGGATTGATGCATCTACAGACGCTTTAAGATACTCTGCGAATTTAAACTCTCTCCCTTTTCACCCACTTTCTGTCACGTAATTTTGATTCAGTACGCCGTGGCGGTAGCGCCCGCCTTGCGTGCACCCTACAGAGTGAATGTGCAAATGAGGTGCAGGATTCCTTTAATCATTGCTCTTTGCTCAGACTGTAGCAGATCAGGGTTCACAAAGAGAAAGGTTGTAATTAAGGTGGACATGTTAGATATTAGATTAACTGTATTAATATGGAAACACTTGAATTGAATAAACATGAAGCTCGAGATAAATTGCTTGCCAAATCTTCACACTCGCATGACAGCAAAGTAAGACTCGCGCTAGCGAGTGAGGATGATGATGGAAATGATTTTTAGAAAGCAGCCGTAATGATAATCATGATCATTATAACCATAACCGCACACATGATATGGAATTACCATGTTTTTGGACAATGCAAATACCATGGTATATAAATATGGTGCTCATTTGGAGCTATGGTGTTACCATGTTTATACCATGGTATACTTTAATGTACTATGCAGATTCCATGGCATACATATGGTAATAATACTGGACCATAATATACATTTAAATAAAAAAAAATTATAAAATAGTATTACCATTTGTTTGGATGAGTACCATGGCAATACCATGGTATGCTTTGATGTGCTTTTGAGAAGTGTTCATGGTTTATAAATATGGCAATCATTTAGAGTTGTTATACATATAGTACATAAAGTACTGTGCTATGTTACCATATTTTTAGACAGGTATTATGGTATGCTTTGAGGTACCTGAAAGTAAACATTCAGAGCCATGATATAAAACAAAGTATCATGGTACTTTGACAAGTACCATGGCAATCATTTAGACAAGTACCATGTCAAAACCATGGTGAGGTACCTAAAAGTTCCATGCAAATACCATGGTATTATTTATGGTAATTAATGGTCGACCGATTATCGGTGCCGATATTAAGCATTTTTATGGTTAGAGGTATCGGTCATTTTTTAAAACCGATTTGCAGATAAAATAATTTAAAGGCATTTAAGGAAAGTGTTTGTCAGATGCCTTGTTATTTTTAATTTTGACATTAATTTTTATTTTTACACCAGACATATATCTGTTCAAAATATCGGTTATCTGTCTACTTGATCCGTAATAATCGGTATCGGCATTGTTATAAATGAAAGTACCATGCAAATACCATGGTAAATATTTATGATAATCATTTAGCGGCATGATAAAAAAATATATAAGTACCATGGTATTACCATATTTTTGGAAAGGTACCATGGTAATACCATGGAATGCTTTTTAAGTACCTGAAAGTACCATGCAAATACCATGGTATATATTTACAATAATCATTTAGAGACTTGATTTAAAACAAAGTACCAAGCTATTACCATATTTTTGGACAGGTACCATGGTATGCTTTAAAGTACCTGAAAGTACCATGAAATTAACATGGTTTTTGTAGTAATTATTTAGAGCTGTGATATAAAACACCATGGTGTTACCATGTTTTTAGACAAGTACCATGGCACGCTTTGAAGCACCTGAAAGTACCATGAAAATACCATGGTATATATTTGTAGTAATCATTTAGAGCCATGATATGAAACAAAGTACCACGGTATTATCACATTTTTTAGACAAGTATCATGGCACGCTTTGAAGCACCTGAAAGTACCATGCAAATACCATAGTATATAAATATCGTAATACTTTAGAGGCATGATGTAAAACAAAGTATCATGGTATTTCCATGTTTTTAGTCAAGTATCATGGCAAAACCATGGTATGCTTTGATACCTCATAGTACAATGTAAACGCCATGGGACATTTTGGACATGTCTTGGAAAGATCATGGAGTAAATAAAATAAAAACCATGTTTCATGAATATCAGTACCATAGTATAAAGTCAAATTCACCCTTGAGGTAATTGCAAACATACAGTAATGCTTTTTTTCCCCTATTCGCTTTATTGCCATAATCTTTTATGCATTAATGTAAACTGCCATAATGTGCACTGACAAATCGTTCACAATAAGACCAGGAACGAGCACTAGGAAAGTAAATACGCTCAAATTTGATTTCATGTTGATTTTAGCTGTTAGCCAAAGAGTATGTAATTGTACAATAAGACACAGCAGAGATTGTCCTTTGAATATACAAGACACAGGAAGCATAAGTTAGTGTTTAAAACAGCAGTCGGGCCTGAGCTGACAGTGAAAAAAACAGTGGAATCAATAGAACACTCTGTTATCTATCTCTATATCAGCGTTTAAAGAGAAAGATTATATGTCAGGACTGGGTCTGACCAGACGGAGGCAGAGATACATCATTGTGAAGAGTCAGTGGTCTTTTGTGTGTAAATCATACGTCACATGGCCTCCGAGTTCATCCTCAGGCCACGGAATACATTTACAACAGACGCAGACCCTCCATATTTCTCCTCCGATTGGCTGTTTCCTGTAGATGTATGTAGATTATTGTACAGCGCTGCATTTGCCTGATATTTATCGTGGTCAGATGTGCCATATCTTTTACAGTGATTCTTTGTGTTGTTATACATACATCTCAAAATAATGGCTTCGTTTTTGGAGAGAAAACAAAACATTAATCTTCATGATGAACAGTCGGTCTGACATCATGAGGGTCAGTTCTTACATTAACGCTAAGGGAACAAAAATAGCCTAATCCACCACACTTTTTTAGGTTAACACAAACGCTAGCTAGTATTTCACGCATGGTTGCACTCCTAAATGTGTCAGAACAGAGTTTATAATGCAAACTTAATCCATTTTCAACACTTGGGTTAGTTTTCTCTTCCAGGTCAACTACAGTCAGTCAGGCAAAAATGTGAAGAGAATTTTGAATAGAATGGTATATACAGTAATGCTATATAACATATATACCATGGTAATACTATGGGTACTGGGTAGTTTACGTACAAATTGTAGTTTGATACTGATTCCAAATTGCATCACAAAAATTGCAGTTAGTAATGTAATCCATTATATTACAGATTTCAAGTAATCTAATCAGACTACTTTTTGATTTTACATTACCTAACTAGTTTATCACATTGACCAAAATAGGACAATCTTGTACCACATTTATGTAAAAATACAAAGAGAAAGAAAATATATTCCATTCGTTCTTATTATTAACAGAGATTATATTACGTAAAAACTGGGGTTTGCCAAACTGGGGTTCGTAAAGTAAAGGAACTGCAGGGGGATTGTGAGTTTAATGAAAAGCTAATGAAATCACAAAAATGTATTTTATTTTCATTACAACAATCAAAATAAAACACTTAATAAAAAATATGAAACACTATACTTGTTCACCTGCATGTCATTTGCAGTCTGATTACAAGTATTTTTAAATGCACTGGAAATTACCTACAAATACTTTTTATACTTTACAAATACTTACAAATACTTTTTTTTTTGGAATCTGATTACATAATCCAGACTACATGTAATCAGTTAATACCCAGCACTGAATATAAACGCATATATATAAAAAGTAATCATAGAGCCACAGTATGAGTATCATGATTATCCTGTTTTTAGAAAGAAGACATTTTTACAGACATTTTAAAGTATACTTTAAGTATGCATATACTTGTGTTCCTACCTCATTGTAAACACCTGATTCTCTCATGGTTTTCTATTGTTTTTCCAAACCCTAGTGAGCTTCCTCACAGTCTACTACGGCCTACAACGGCAGCTAGATTGTCTTCAAACTGCTGCTCTGCCATGCCAGTAGTTGACCTGAAAGAGAAAACAGACTGGATGAAAAAAGTTTGCACAAATTTCTGTTATAGCCCAATTGTGGCAATATGAAGAATGCAACGCATACTTACAAAAACCTCAAAAAATCATTAAATCAAGATTGTGTAGCTGGAAGCATTTGCATGTTGCATGGAGCATGTTTCAGCCTTCACAATCTTTTACATTTGTAATTTTCATTATTCTAAGCTAGGAAGCTCATATTTACAATTTGGGAACTTGCAATTACAACATCAGTTTGGTCAGAGCAAGACTGCAATGTGCCTTTTCTACAAAAAAAAAAAAAAAAACAGCAAGATTTTTTAACTCTACTTATTTCTGGAGGTGCTGTAAATTGAACTGTTATATATTCTATAGTAACTGAACCGTATTATCATATTTTGTACATGCAACCTAACTAGATTTTATTGTAAATGAAAAATGATTTAATTTTAGAAACTCTAAAACCTGAGGTTAAGTTTACTGTTAAAATTTCTTATTTATAATCATGACTTTGTGGTGGCATTTGTGTAGATTCAACTTGTAAACAATGTTTTGACAAATACTGGAAGGATAGATGCATTTATTTGGTATGGTATATTGCACAAGTAAAATATGAGTAACCAGCATATCTGGACAAATAATATTTATAAAACGGATAGTTTTGATTCCGGTTGAGCTGCATTCAAAGCTGTTGTAAAATACTCTACAAACATACACCTTTGTTTACTCCGCTTCACGTCATGCCTAACAACGCCCCGAAGCTGTTATAAATTCACTGTAAACCACGGCTTCTTGGGGCTTATTGCTTTAATAACATTATGGTTAAAACATTTGGGTCAGTAAGATTATTTTTTTATTCAGATATATTCATTCAACTGAGAGTAAATACAGTAAATGCTTTTGTTTTGAACAGTTTTCATCAAGGAAATCTGAAAAAAATGTAATCACTGTTTTCACAAAAATATATGACCCTTAACCGCAAAACCACTCATAAGGGTCAATTTTTTTAAATTGATATTTATAGATCTCCTGAAAGCTGAATAAATAAAGTTTCCACTGACGTATGGTTTGTTAGTATAGGACAATATTTGGTCAAAATACAACTATTTGAAAATCTAGAATCTAAGGGTGCAAAAAAAATCTAAATGTTTTGAGAAAATTGCCTTTAAATTTGTCCAAATTAGGTTCTCAGCAATGTATATTACAAATTATAAATTAAGTTTTGATATATTTACAGTAGAAAATTTACAAAATATCTTCATGGAACATGATCTTTACTTAATATCCTAATGGTTTTTGGTATAAAAGAAAAATCGATAATTTTGACCCATGCAATGTATTTTTGGCTATTGCTACAAATATACCTGTGCTACTTAAGACTGGTTTTGCGGTCCAGGGTCACATATTAAGCAGCAAGTCTTTAACACTGATAATAAATATATGATATATTGAAATTATTTCTGAAGGATCATGCGACACTGAAGATTGGAGTAATGATGCTGATAATTCAGCTTTGACTGAAAAAAAAAAAACAAAAACATTTTACAATTGAAAAAATTATTTGAATTCGTTATAATATTTCACTATGCTACCTAGGTTCAGCTAACTGGGGTTAGAAATGCATACAGACTAGATTTTAGCACCCGCAAGGCTCATAACATAACAGCACCTTTTGCAAACTAAGTTATCTCTAGAATAATTTATCATTTATCACATGCTTTAGAAAAGACAACACATTGCCACCTGGCACAAACAGACAGAAATGTGGTATTAAGATACATGAACAAAGCAGATAAGAGACATCCAACACACATCAACCAACGCAGAACAAGGAATTATATATTTTTAAATAAAGCGTTCTTTCTCAGAGACGCCGTGAAGTGATATTACCAGCTTTCTGGATCTTTACAGGAATAAGATTAACAGCCGGTGATCGTGCGGCGTTATGAACATCAGCTTAAATGTGGTGGGTGAGGAACGAACAAACACGCTCTCTTATTTGCTCCAGTGTGAACTCAGACAGTCATCTAAACCCTGAAAAAAGGCTGTGAAAGCCGTAATTGGCAGGCTGCTCCCATTCCCAAGCATCTTCTATTAAATTTTAGAGTGCCAGGGAGCACTTTCATTTTGCTTTAATGAAGTTTTTAAAAGTTTGACTGATCTTCTGTGTAAGTCATCCAGAATGCTAGACCATTTGTGCTCGGTTCCCACTTTTTTTTCATTATCACTCTCTGTTATGACTCTCTTTCTCTGCATCTCTGCCATTTTATTATGAAGGATTGATCCCCTCTTTCTTCACGGCCAGGGCCTCCATCATTTTGTCGCCTTTCTTTACAGAAAAATCGTATGTACACCTAAAAAGCCTCTTTAAAAAGGTCAACAGATGTAGATTAGACTTTCTGGAAAAACAAAAGAGGCTGGATTCATTACAAATAGTTAGTTTGTTTTCTTGTTTTGGCCTGGCACCTGAGCCATATATGTAAGCCTGGACCACAAAACCAGTAGCACGGGTACATTTGTAGCAATAGCCAAAAATACATTGTATGAGTCAAAATTATCATTTGTTTTTTATGCCAAAAATCTGTAGGATATTAAGTAAAGATGATGTTCCATTAAGACATTTTGTAAATATCCTACTGTAAATATATCCAAGCTTAATTTTGGATTAGTTATATGCATTGCTAAGAACTTGATCTGGACAACTTTAAAGGCGATTTTCTTTATTTTTAGATTTTTTTGCACCCTCAGATTCCAGATTTTTAAATAGTTGTATCTCAGCCAAATATTGTCCTATCCTAACAAACCATACATCAACGAAAATCTTTTTTATTAACACGCTAATAATGATATGCTAGTAATACCCTAGCTAACATCCACAACATTACATCAACATTCTAAGCTACTCAGAACACCTTAAAGTTGCTGTTATAATTATTTTGACTGCACTAAAGCATAAAAAAATCCACAACATGTCTTCAGATATTTAAGAAACATATTAAACATACTTGTTTCGCCGAAAAACAAAGGTACAGCCAATTAATCTGCTTTAAAAAGTGCTTCTGTGTCGAACTGTCTGTTTTTCGCTTGGTCTGTGTGACTCCTCCCACTGCCAATTGACCCAATAATATTTTTCACACCGGGTTGCCAGTTACCGGAAAATGAAACGTTCAGCCATGGAATCAATCCAGCAAATGAACTGGATCAAAGAGCGCAAACTCTACCCAACCTAAAAGCCTTTCCTCAAAAAAGCTCTATGAGCAGAGGCATAATAAAACGCAGATAAGTCAACTCGTCAACTTACAGTGTACGGCTCGTTCGCAATCATTCCTGTTGCGTGTACCTCAATCTGGCAACCCACGTGAGCGTCGAGTCTGAGGAGGAGGCGGAGAGAGAAATATGAATATATATTGCATCTTTAACATCACATCTTTAGGTTTTCCACAAGTAAGCACCACTCACATTTTCTTAATACAAATATGAAACATTTATGAAGCGTAAAACAATGACTAGATGCTTAACGTTAGCCTCAGACAAGCAAACGCTTGATTCATATTCCCGTGTTTTGGACAGTAACTGAAACACCGCGCGTTATATAAAAGGGGAAAAGGTCAAATGGTGACGGAAAACACGTAAGTTGGAGAGAATTAGAGACTTGTTTTTACCTTTATAATCCGAAACGTTCTTTCAGGAGGACGCGCTATGCTAGCCGTTACGTAAACAAGGTCACGTGCTGCGTTCGTCCAATCGATGACACCGACCGCTAATATGCAAATAAGAACGTCAACCCAAAGTTTTATAAACGTACAATGTGTAACGTAAACCTTTACACGGGATTAATTGTTAAACCTAGTACACTACACTGCAGGACTCGTTTACCCAAGGGTTAGTGTGAAAAGCTATTCTGTTTCTGAAGAGCAACTAAGGTTAGATGAACAGACTAAAATAACTCTACATAACTCTACTAGACATTCTAAAACGAATCTTTACAGAAAATGTTTGTTTAGCCTACTGGATACATTAAATTTTTTTGCTGCAAGCTAATGTCAACACCAAATAGATGAAACAATTAAAAATAAATAAAAATAAATAAATAAATAAAAGGCTAATAATGTTTTTTTTTTTTTAAATTCCATTTTAACATTATCAGGAAACATCATGATAAACAATAGTTTTACAGCCTTTATTAATTTAATGTTAATTTCTGTATATGCTAATACATTGCAAGCTGTATAAATTAACATTAATGTAATATTTTAATACAACATTACTATTATATATATATATATATAATTATAATAAATGCTGTAAAATGTTGTTCATTCTTAATACACAAATGCATTATCAACATATTAATTGTAATTATTGTAAAGTGTTACTGCAGTATCAAAGCAACTTGAAGTCATTCATTCTCAATGAGAGTTGGCAGGTAATATAAGCATCTGCGACCAATGGTGATGCATCCAAACTTAAATGTAAATACGCATGTAGCAAACTAGCAATAGTAGTGCAAATAGTGAAGCTCAGTTGAAAGTCAAGCATAATGCATCTGATTGCACGATGCAACACCTGATTGGTCCATGACAATAGCTAAAATTTCAAGTGCGGTACTTGAAATCAAGTCTGTAAATGACAGCATCTGTCACAAAAAAAAAAAAAGCAATTCCAAATAATGGAACTGTAGCTATTAATGTGTAGGAATTACAAGTCATATTGTTGTATGTGGTGTTATGGTTTGTAAATTCACTCAAGTGTCCATAGACAATGTCCTCTTTGCAGTCAGGCTGGAAAAAACCCAAAGCATTTGAAGGCCTAAGGCTTCCACTAATACAAAAAGTCTAATCAGAGCAGCAATCCCTGATGTTAATGAAGGTGTCACACATTGCACAAAGAAAGTTGTGCCTGGCAATCTTCCATTTTTCGGCTGCCTACACCAGTGACATTTCATCTCACATTCAAAGAGCGCCTGGGCCCTTAATGAAATGCATAATTAACATATTCTAATTGTGCTGAGCTCGGTGATGGTTTTGACAGAGCTCACTTTCCATGTCTAATTCAATGCTAATTTAATCTGTTCTTTTCCCGGCGACATGACCTTTCTTGATTGAGTTTCACCGCAAAGAATTTTTTGATGGATTGATTTATCAACCTCTTGGAATGCAACAAAAGCATCACTTTGAGACAGAAGTGAGGGGGGGCATCTTCATCGGGAAAAAAAACGCAACTGAGAATGAAGACAAAATCAAGAAACAAAAGGAGGGGGGGGGGAAACAAAATTAAAAAGGAATAAACTCAAGCAACCTGAAAAACGTTTCTGATGATTTACTGTGCTATTAACCCCTGGTGCATAGATTCACTCATCGTCATCCAAAACCGTAATGGCGAATTTTCCCAGCCATTTAATCTCACTTGCTGAGTGTCAGTAAACCAGTGAAGTTGCATTACCTTTTCGTGTGGAGTACTGGCCGAAGTGGAGATGCTGGAGAGTCTTTTAGTACGCCATTTGCATTAGATAACCCATTGTCCCTTTTGGCCATAAATATATGTATGCATATTCATATTATGGTATGCATAAATGCATATTCCCTATAACCTACCTGATAAAATCTGACTCATTTCAGAGTTTTGTGGTAGCTAAAGTGGCTCACACATTGGTTGTACAGTCATTGCAAAAATGAATCCCTCATACACAGAGAAATGCAGTTTTGATGGTTCATATGCTGCATTAAAGTGAAGGTGAAAAAAGTGAAAAAAGTAAAAGAAGTAAAGTGAAAAAAGAAGAAAATGTATTATTTTCACACAATAATATTCCGATTATTATTAGAATAATACATATTATGGTATACTGAACAAAACAATACAAACAATAATGTAAAGACAATGCATTATAAAAAACACTATCACCGTTATACATTTTTAATTGTTTAGTTAAAAATATTAGTTTTGCACTGTTTACATTTTTAGAAATTTAAATTGAAACATAATTAATAGATAATACATTTTACAGTTTCCAAATGCTTAAAAGGTGTTGAATTTACACTCTAAGACAAGTGAACAAGACAATTAAATCATTCATCATAATTATTTCTATGCCAATTAATCACCAGCAAAAATGTTGTGTGACAATTTTATTAATAGCTGAAAACAATCAAATTAGCCACATCGTTAATAAACACTCGAGAGATGTGTATAACGTGGGTTTGAATTCTGCAGAACTTTCTGTTCAAGCACATGCAGTGTGGATCTGTCCATGACCACTGCTGCGAAAACAATGTCTTTACCCTGCAATTTGGCTGGATAATAAAAGCCTTCTATGGAACTAACCATGCTGGTTAAACACATCACAATACCAGTGGCCTTAAAAAGCATTTGGACAATTTTGTAACACTTAAAAATGTCTTAAATGTCATTGTATGTGATACAAAATATAAAATCAAGTGGCATCTGAGATCAAATGATACAGATTTTTTCAGAACATCACTTATCCTAGCCATTTTTGCAATGTCTTTTAACCAACTTGTCTCTATTTTAGCAGACATATAAAGTCAGTTATCCTCAAGTTCACATGGTTATCTTAGTACACTGGAACAAAGAGCTGTCACTGGTGTGGCACTCTTTTAAAAGGTACTATATGTACTTTTAAGATATTAATGTGCACCCTTTAAGTGTAAATAAAGAAAAAAGTGTACCTTTTGAAAGGGTACCACCCCAGGAACAAATTTTGTACCTTTTCTTCTGAATGTACTGTATACTGTATAACCACATAATCACATACAAGTACAGTATACATGTATATAAGTGTAAGTATAAGTATTTAAGTATAACTATAGATATCTATGAACATTTCACTAACATTTTACAACTAGAAAGTGTTCAAACAGTATATGGCTTCACATTTTTTGTGAAATGCCTTGTTTGAGAAGTGATATCCTACATTTCCTCAAAATAAATCCCACTTTGATAATTTGTTGCATAATATATACAAAAAAAGGCAACATGCAAACATATGTTCATCAATGTTTTGGTGTGGATTAAATGTCCAAAAAATTTTTTTGGGGCCACTCATTGTCATAATGGACAATTTTTTTTAAACTGAGATGTACACATCATCTGAAAGCTGAATAAATAAGCTTTCCATTGATGCATGATTTGTAGAATAGGACAATATTTGGCTGAGAGACAACTATTTGAAAATCTGGAATCTGAGGGTGCAAAAAAAAAAAAATAAATAAATTGAGAAAATCGCCTTTAAAGTTGTCCAAATGAAGTTGTTAGCATTGCATATTACTAATCAAAAATTAAGTTTTGATATATTTACAGTAGGAAATGTACAAAATATCTTAATGGAACCTGATCTTCACTTAATATCCTAATGATTTTTGGCATAAAAGAAAATTGTATCATTTTGACCGATACAGTGTATTTATGGCTACTGGTACAAATATACCTGTGCTACTTAAGGCTGGTTTTGTAGTCCAGAGTGACATATTTTAACCATGTGTAAACAAAAATATAGCCTAAAAGTCACAATTAAGGTGTTTTACTCTTATTTTTTTAAGCATTTTACTCTTAGTAATTTAATAATTTAATACAATTCATAATTTAAAAGTTCATTTTCTAAGTATCAGATCGGTATTGGTATTAAAAGTATTGGTATTGTATTGAAAACTAAATAAGTGGTATTGCCCATCCCTAAAAGGTACTAATATTTACCTTTAAGGTATTCAGGGGTAAATAAGGTACAAAAGTGTACCTTTTGAAAGAGTACCAACTTTTTTCTGAGAGTTTACAGTAGCCATAGATAATGTGTTCAAACAGTATATGGTTTCATATTTTTGTAAAATTCCTTGTTTGAGAAATGATATGCTAAATTTCCTCAAAATAAACACCAATTTGATCATTAGTTGCATAATATATGCAAAAATATGCAAACATACATTCATCAATGTTTAGGTGTGGATTAAGTGTCCTAATATTTATCGGGGCCACTTTATGTAGTTTGTAATGATTTAGGGTCAAATCTTTTAACAGTTGAACTCAAGGCCTTCTTAACCATCACCAAGCTACTGTTTAAAGAGAGAAAAACACTATGCCAGAGACATCACAATGTCACAGTTTTTCCATCTCAAAACAGGTCGGGACTTTCTGTGTCACCCCGTTATTTTGAAGAACCGCAAGTTCACTAAACTGCTCTCTGTTTGCCACCCGCACAGCGAACGGTGCGATTCCACCTCAGGATGGAGCTTTCAGCTCACTCGGAGACCTGAGAGAAGCATACGACAGCTCATAATCCAGCAGCGCTACAGTAATTCCCTTCACCTGCCATTTTGCTTACCCCACATTTAGAGTAGAGTTAGCGCAGTGAGATGCTGGGGAACTGCGTTCCGACTGCAGCTGTCTATCTTCGGGAGAGACGAGGGATTATACATTCGCTCGTACGCGCACACACACACAACCGTAATTGCAACACTGCCGGGCCCGCCCTCATTTGCATCTTCCCCTTCCGTAGACTTTGATTGGCAGCTGTACATGAAATGCCACATCAGTTGAAAGTATGTTGTGAGCTGGCACTAACGATCCCCGTGGCTCCGGGGAGACCTGCCATATTGTAATTTGGTTATCAGGCATGAAGGAAATAATTCTAAGTGCCAGGATATGTGAGACAGAATAAATGCTTCAGTGCCACACGTTGCCCAGGGTGACAGTTTTTATTTAATGTACAAGAGGCTCCTGTTGCCGCCAGCATTTGGGTAGGGGATCAGCAGAAGCAGAATTTCTCAGCCTTTCCGCCGATTGGAATAGAGAGAGCGGAGGGAGGAGCAGGGGTGGGAATGTCGGCCGCGGAAGAGCATAATTTTTTAAGGCAGGTGTCCGTCTCCGGAAATTCTGTACGCTGCAAAATCTGTAATTACCTCCTCAGTGGTTCCATAGGATGACAGAAGCGGGGGCCTCCCGTAGAGATGATGCTGAATTGCAGGACAGACTGGCAGAGAGCCGCGGAAGACTGTGGAAGATTGCCTCGCTCGCTCGACGCGACGTTGAAGGGCGGTACTGATCGAGGCTTTCTCATAAGCGGCAGAGGCCTTATTTGTTTTGATGCGCTGTTTTTGCATGGGGAGCCAGACCCCTTGAGATGGAGCTGTCACATTGCAAAGAGAAGCCCCTGACGCTGGCAGCAGCCCCCGGGCAAAATGAAAACAAGTAAGTGGCATAGATGGAGGATGCCAGCTTGCCTTTTTCCTGAGCGGTCCAATGAGAGTGAAGCAGTCCAAACTCACTATGCACCAGGAGTAATCAATGCTTGCTGATGAATGATGACAAAAGTTTATGCGAAGGAACAGAAAGGTACACGCATCATTCCACAGGTAAAAACTTAAACGAATGCGTGCGCCGGAAAAACGGGAGCGGCAATCAAGAATTCACTCGGCGTCTTGGGTTCGGCCAACCCTTGCCTCACACAATTAAGCTAATTATTAATGAATTCGAGGGTTAAGAGAGCAGCCCCTGCCAAGATCCTTCAAGTGAGCTGATTGAAAGGCGCGAAGCCTGACATTCCCCGGCCAAGCACGGATCGTTTGTCCGTGGGGATAGAAGCCGCTCAGTTCCAAATGCCATGTGTGGGGGACACACACAATGGGCTCTGTGCGCCGCTATTATCCCTGATGTCAGCAGCCTGTGCCCTCCTGCGTGAAGAGGTCTCCTTGTCGGCAACCACGCCACTCTGCAACACATCATTTGGTAGTCCGTCAATTTCCCCAACGTTATCGGAACGGGTGTAAAAATAGCAGACAGACCTGTCATCCGGAACCTCTCCGTACCCTTTCCCTTCATCCGCCGGAACCCGAGTGCCAGTCTGAGGGAATCCAGACGGGTGCCGTTTAAGGAACGCACGAAGGTCATGTGTTCATCTCGCTCAAGTGTAAAGGCTGGAATACACTACACGACTTTTGCACAGATTTACAGTCTGGATGAGTCGACGCTAGTTGCTGAAAGTGAGCGCTAGTCTGCAGATTTGAGTTGACAGCTTTCATAGAGTCCATCCTGTTGGAGCATGTCAACCATGTTTGATATTTTCAGCCGATTTTAGAACATATATTGTTTTTCATTTGTCACATGTCTCCAATCATGTGCATGTTTCTATGTGACTTTGTTCTATTTGGAACAACTTTAAACTCTTGTGCAATCCTCAGTTATTTAGTGGATGATGCTCAATTGTTCTCTGTAACCATTTACAAAGTTGGCAACTGTATGATGCCAAGTGTCGAGTATTAAGCAGGCAGCAACCTCTCTCTCTTGAAACCAACACGGAAGATTTTGGCGAGGAGATGTTGTCCGAGTGTTTGCTGAACTGGTGGATTACTGAGCTGGAATTTCATGGAAGTCACATGGTTTATTTAGGGCTGTCTCTATAGGCTGCGTTCATCATTTTGAATTTTAGGTTGTACCTAGATGGCGCCAATAAACTGTTTAGTTTGCGAATCGCCATTAAAGGAAGAAGATGAAATGTAAACAGGGTGTAAACATCGTTTTCAGAGGCGTGCTCTTCCCTAAATTTGACACGCCCCAAAGCAGTGGTGCTGTAACGTTGCCAGCAGTACTGAGTGCAGATTTGACCCTTTAGGAGAAAATGCATTGTTCTGCAAAGATCAAAGTTCTGCATAAAGAGCGTGGCCACTTTAGTGACAGGTTGATTCCTGCCACTGTTACCACTGTCGAGCTAGGCGGTGTCCCGCCTCTTTGCCCATTTTCGATTACCCGGGAGTGACGCGCAGCCAAGATTGTGGCGGGCGGCTCCGCCCACTTTGGGCTTCAAAAATACTTTTCAGAAACCTACAGGTCACATCACGGACGCTACGTCCATGCTTTTTTATAGTCTGTGGTATTAAAGGAGTAGCTCACTTCCAGAACAAAAAATTACAGATACAAGTTATTCACCCCCTTGTCATCCAAGATGTTCCTGTCTTTCTTTCTTCAGTCGTAAAGAAATTGTTTTTTGAGGAAAACATTTCATGATTTCTGTCCATGTAATGAACTTCTATGGTGCCCCCGAGTTTGAACTTCCAAAATGCAGTTTAAATGCAGATTTAAAAGGCTCTACACGATCCCAGCCAAGAAAGAAGGGTGTTATCTAGCAATTTTTTTTTCTAAAAAAAAAAAAATTACAATTTATATACTTTTTAACCTCAAACGCTCATCTTGTCTAGCTCTACGTGAACTCCAGTTCATGACAGTTAGGGTATATCGAAAAACTCCCATCTCATTTTCTCCTCTAACTTCAAAATCATCCTACATTGCTGTTTTACCTTTCTTTGTAAAGGGTGTTTGACCTTCTTTGCATGTTTCTTCTTTGCATGCTTCTGCAGCGATGTAGGACAATTTTGAAGTTAGAGGAGAAACTAACTGTCCAACTGTCATGAACCAGAATACACAGTTCACGCAGAGCTAGTCAAGGTGAGTGTTTGACGTTAAAAAGTATTTAAATTGTACATTTTTTTAGAAAATAACCAATCGTTTCAGTAGATAAAATCAAAATCCTGAAATGTTTTCCTCAAAAAACATAACTTCTTTACACTAAAGAAATAAAAACATCAACATCCTGGTTGACAAGAGAGTGAGTACATTATCTGTAAATTTAATTACTCACCGTCATGTCATTCCAAACCTGTAAGACCTTCGTTCATCTTTGGAACACCAATTAAGATATTTTTGATGAAATCTGGGAGCTTTTTTTGACCCTGCACAGACAGCAACAGGACTACCACGTCCAAAGCCCAGAAAGGCAGTAAGGACATCACTAAGATAGTCCATGTGACATCAGTGGTTCAACCCTTATTTTATGAAGCTACTTTTTGTGCACAAAGAAAACAAATATAACGGCTTTATTAAACAATTTATTCTCTTCTGTGTCAGTCTTCAACGCACGTTCATGATTACTATGACGCATACGTGTGGTGCTGCTGGTTTGCAAGCTTAGGAATGCACACGTATGTACTGTGGTACTGTCATGAACATGAGTCGACTGACACAGAAGAAAAGAAATAAAGTTATTTTTGTTGTCTTTGCACACAAAAATGATTCTTGTAGCTTCATAACATTACAGTTGAACCACTGATGTCACTAGACTGTTTTACCAATGTCCTTACTACCTTTCTGGGCCTTGAATTTGCTAGCTACACAAGGTCAGAAAGCTCTTGGATTTCATTAAAAATAATATAATTTGTATTCAGAAGATGAACAAAAGTCTTAAGGGTTTAAAATTAACACCAGGTGTGGTGTTCAAGTGTCCATGCACTTTTGGCCATATAGTTTATCTTAAATGCTTCTCTTTTTGTACGACCAGATGGGTTGTACGCATCAACACCACCTCTGCAATTTTATTCCACAAACCAAACCCATTCCTCATTAGAGATAAAAAACCTTCCATTGCTTGAGGAGAAAGTGCAACCAAAGGCAAGGCATTGGCTCTTGATGGCCCTCGGTCCCAGAGACTGACTGGTTGACAGGGTGAGGAGAGCTGATTGATCTGATGACAGATCTTTCTGAACCTCAGCCTCCATTCTGCTCTCTGCGGCGATATCTGTGGAGATCATTGACGCAAAGGGTTGATACCTGATCAAACAGGCTTCTGAACTGCCAAACACGGGGCATCATTAGCAGCGGCGGCCCGTCGCTGGGGAGAAGTCGGCTGGACGATGGCCATGTGGTGTTGATGCCTGGGGAGACGTCTGGCGAAGTGGGTGGTCGGCGGGTTGAATCTTCACCTCGGGGTGTGTGCGAGGAAGGTCTGCTGTTAACTAGCAGCCAGAAAACTGGCCGTCAGCTTTCGTATGAAAGGGTGGAGGACTAAAGAAAAAAAAAACCACATGTACGTCTAAATCCACCTTGCACAACGAAACAATTTTAAAGCTTATTTTAAATTCATTTTGTCTTTTTGCATATAAAATGTCATTAAAGGAGAACTCCACTTTCAGAACAAAAATTTACAGATAATGTACTAACCCCCTTGTCATGCAAGATGTTCATGTCTTTCTTTCTTCGGTCGTAAAGAAATTGTTTTTTTTTTCTCCATATAATGGACTTCTATGGTGCCCCGAGTTTGAACTTCCAAAATGCGGCTTCAAACAATCCTAAATGAGGTTGTAAAAGATCCCAGCCGAGGAAGAAGGGTCTTATCTAGTGAAACGATAAGTTATTGTCTCAAAAATAATACAATTTATATACTTTTTAATGTCAAACGCTCGTCTTGTCTTGCTCTGCTTTTATTTCCGGTTCATGACAGTTAGGGTATGTTGAAAAACTCCAATCTCAAGTTCTCCCTCAACTTCAAAATTGTCCTATATCGCAGTTTTACCTTTTTTGTTAAGGGTGCTTGATCTTCTTTGAATGTTCACTTTGCAAAGACTAGGTCTGTACTTCTGCAGTGATGTAGGACAATTTTGAAATGATTTTTGAAGTTTAAGGAGAAAATACGATTGGAGTTTTTTGACATACCCTAACTGTCTTGAGCCAGAATACACAGAGTTCAGGCAGAGCAAGACAAGACAAGCGTTTGACATTAAAAAGTATATAAATTGTATTATTTTTATGACAATAACTGATCGTTTCGCTAGATAAGACCCTTCTTCCTCGGCTGGGATCAGTTGAAGCCGCATTTAAACTGCATTTTGGAAGTTTAAACTCGGGCCACCATACAAGTCCATTATATGGAGAAAAATCCTGAAATGTTTTCCTCAAAAAACAATTTCTTTACGACTGAAGAAAGAAAGACATGAACATCTTGGATGACAAGGGGGTGAGTACATTATCTGTAAGTTTTTGTTCTGAAGTGGACTTCTCCTTTAAAGGTCAAAATGGCATGATGTTAGCAGCAACAGGAAAGAGATTTTAAAATGTAGAGTAGATATACGATTTTGCTTAAAACCTAATCTATTTTCTGTTCACAAGCACTTTTTGACAAACCAGCACAATTACGCAACAAAAACTCAGCTACTGCAGCATTAATTTTCAAAATAATGCAATATCCAAATGTTTGGATATTTTATTGCAGCCTCTTGCAGTGCATGACTGTATATTTTACGAGCAAGTCTTTGTTTTTACCCTTGGCACTGCCAGACAAACTCATATGCGTTTCTGGAGATGGGAACGTTTCAAGCACTCAGATACGCCCGAGAGAATTAGATGGTAAACCATCAGTTTGAGAGGAGAAATAGACTTTGCCAGTGGTAGTTTTTGAGATGTGAGAGCTTGTTTATGTTGCAGTTTTAAGCATAACTCTTGCTGACAAACGAAACCAGATGGAATCACTTATGATTATGTTACAATAATGTTTTGCCTTTGAATAAAAAGACTCCCTTTACCATAAATTATTGATTTTGAAAACCAGATACACTAGACGGAGCAGCATCCTCTTCAAAAGTCAAAATGTAAATGTAGACGTACCACAAAATTAATTGCATACCGTGTTTTTAATGTTTTGGAAGAGATTCGTGATGCTTCTATGTTCCGCACTTCCTGGTTGCAGAAATCCGATACGACCGCCACACTTCTGGATTGTATTTCCTTTTACCTTGATGAAGCTAGAATTAGAAGTGCATTGTCATAAATTCTTACAACTGTTTACCCTTAAAGGAGAAGTTCACTTCCAGAACAACAATTTACAGATAATGTACTCACCCCCTTGTCATCCAAAATGTTCATGTCTTTCTTTCTTCAGTCATAAAGAAATTGTTTTTTTGAAGAAAACATTTCAGAATTTTTCTTCATATAATGGACTGCTATGGTGCCCCGATTTTGAACTTTCAAAATGCAGTTTAAATGCGTCTTCAAACGATCCCAAATGCAGTTGTAAACGATCCCAGCCGAGGAAGAAGGGTCATAACTAGCGAAACGATTGGTTATTTTCATCAAAATAATACAATTTATATACTTTTTAATGTCAAACGCTCGTCTTGTCTTGCTCTCCCTGAACTCTGTGTATTCTGGCTCAAGACAGTTATGTTGAAAAACTCTGATTGTAATTTTCTCCCTCAACTTCAAAATCGTCCTATATCGATGTTTTACCTTTTTTGTTAAGGGTGTTTGATCTTTGCATGCTCACTTTGCAAAGACTGGGTTGGTACTTCTGCAGTGATGTAGGATGATTTTGAAATGATTTTTGAAGTTGAGGGAGAAAATACAATCAGAGGTTTTTGACATACCCTAACTGTCTTGAAAAAAAAATACTGAACTATTACTCACCCTCATAGAGCAGAAGAATCTCTGGACAGTTCATGATGACCCCATCAGTCAAGCTTCAAAAATAGGCAAAAAAATAAATCCGAAGCCATTCGCGAGCTTTCTCAAATGACAGTTTTATTGTCGTCAATGAGTTTTGAGAGCAAATTACAACCTCAATTTTAGTCTGTTTCTCCAAAAACCCAATTATATGACTTCAGAAGACTTGGAATATAGCAATAAAAGGAGCATGTGACTATGTGAATATTCTTCAAAAAATTCTCCTTTGTGTTCCACGCACAAGAATAATAGCCTGCTGTTTTGGAATGACACAAAGTTGAGTAAATGATGACAGAATTTTCATTTCTGAGTGAAATAACCCTTTAACCAATGCAATAAAGGGAACGCAACCCTCCTCATTTAAAACTTTTGAGAATGGAAAACACATGGCGCAGGTACCAAAAGTACTGTAAGAAAGAACACAAAGTACAAAAGCAAGTACAGTCTCCAGAAGACAGTGACTGCCTTGGCTTCAGTCTTATCGTCTGTGATTTCGCGGACTTCAAACAATCACGCCGCGCTCTTGATGCAGGCGTGGCGGAGCGGATCTTCACATTTAGCTTTGACATCTCAGACAATTGGGAAGAGAAAGGCAACCTTCACAACTTTGAAGCACACATGAAACTTAGATCAACTGTATTTTTAAAGGTGCGACGGGGGGACTCGCCATCCTCAAACCAGGCCTAAATCAACATTTCAAAGTCTCCGCTGAGCTCTTCACTTCTGAGTTGGATCACAGAGCTGTGGATTGGCAAGGCCTCATTTACATGGTTCTGAAACAGACGGCTACTTCATCTCATCGAGAGGAGGGGGGATTCTATCAAGTGCACTTTATGAAGCCTAAAAATATAGCTATTTCTTCCACAGAGAGAAGAAACGCTGAAAAATAACTACACTTCGAGATCAAAGGTGGGCATAATTGACATGTTATATCTGCACAAATAGAGCAGAAGTGGGCGGACCGCTCAATGATAACCAATAGTCACACGAGACAGTAGAGGTGGGCGGAATCACGTATGAGTCATTTTATATCACAGTAACCGTACATATCGTGATATAGTTATCTTTTTCTAGAAGTTGTGTTAATGCCTATTTATGGATAACCCAGTCAATTGGATACTTTGCAAATGAAAGGTACTTCATCTTGTTTGAATTTAATGGACCACTGGATGTGCTCTTATAGTCATTTTTTGATTTCACCATTTCACTAGATGGTGGAACCTCGCCATAATTTATAAACAAAACACACTCTAGCGATAAACAGCACCGTTATGCTAAACTTTTTTATTAATAGTCATTAAAATAAATCAGATTTCCCAACACAACTGAGAGAAAAAAAATTGTGTGGAAAACAGCTTGTCACTGGGACAGGACCCTTAAGGGGACAACTCTGTACCTTATTTACCACAAAAAGGTTGCATATTTCTACTCTAAGGTACTAATAATGAAGTCAAGCCTGTTTGATTAATATGCACCTTTAAGGAATATATAAGGTACAATTTTTTTTTCCTTAAAGTGTTACTGTCCCAGTGACAAGCTGTTGCATCCAAATTTTGCACTTTTTTTCTGATGCATACTAGAAAGGAGATGTTTAATTGCCTCAGATTAATATAATTTGCTTGGCTATAAAGCTGCATGTGCAATACAGTAAAGTAAAACTTTATCTCCTTTCTCAAGTGCAGAGCAATGTTATTATCACTGATACTATTATAGCTTTTGTTGATATTTTGAAAGATTTAATTTTTAGATTTTCATTAGAATTTTAGTTAAACATTTGGTAATGTTTTGTGTGTTTTTGTAGTTTTATTATTTTTATATATTTTTTTTTTTTCATACAGTGTGCTTACATAGTTTTTATTAAGTTTTAGTTCATTTACCGTATTGGTCCAAATATAAGATGACCCTGATTATAAGATGACCCCCCTTTTTCAAGATGTACCTTTTGGAAAATGGCTTTTGAAAGCCAAATCTTGTGCTTTATTAAGAAAAAAAAAAAAAAAAAAATTTCTTAAATTAATTTCATATTATTGCACATTTTTCCTATATTAATTTTTGTTTTGAAAGTGTGGCAAATACTGCTAAAATGTACCAACAATCACACCTTTTGATATAGCATAAAAATAACAGACAGCCCATCTGAACTATGTAACAGTTAGGCTATCCATCTCATAGTAGCCTATCAAAACTTCATTAACAGTCGAAGTGAAATCTTATTGTAGTCTTAAAATCTGGGTACTGTCCTACGTTTTAAAATCACTCACAGAGTGTAAGCTTTTCTTTTGTTTTCACAAACATTACGACACACATTACGTTACGTATTTCTTGGCACACTTGTTTTACGTGTATTTGGCGCTAACTATTGTTGTCAAAGCCTAGACCCTAAATATAAGACAACCGCATTTTTTCAGATGTATTTCCAAGAAAAAAAACATCATCTTATGGTAGTTTTATTGATTTTAGTACTTCAACAAAAACTAATTTATAAACAAAACACACTCTAGTGATAAACAGCACCATTATTCTAAACTTTTTTATTATTATTCATTAAAATAAATCAGACTTCCCAACACAACTCAGAGAAAAAAGAATTGTGTGGAAAACAGCTTGTCACTGGGACAGGACCCTTAAAGGGACAACTTTGTACCTTATTTACCCCAAAAAGGTTCATATTAAGGGTTACATATTTCTACTCTAAGGTGCTAATAATGAAGTCAAGCCTATTTGACTTCACTTGACTTGATTAATATGCACCTTTAACAAGTATATAAGGTACTTTTTTTTTTTTTTTTAATTTAGTACTTCAACAAAAACTAAACGAAAATTAGAAATGTAAATTTTTTATACATTTAATTTCAGTTTATTTCAATTAATGTTTATTTTACTTTAAGTAACGATTTTTTAATAGTTTTAATTAATAGCCCCTTTTACATGGTAATACCAGTAAATTGCTGTAAAATTACTGTAATTTACTATTAAATACAAAAATTCTGTGTTCACACAGGCGACAACGTTCTATCTTTTTACCAGTAAAGCACCATTCAAACATCAGTTTCAAATTGAACATTCAAATTCAAATTCTGTGACATCATTAACCAGAAATGACCTCTAAATGGCTGCGCCTCCTGGTGTTGTGTTTGTAGACATGGAGGGGTTTACACTTTTTATTTTTGGAATTTTCAGTGTGAAGACACTACTCACGCTATTTATACTACAAACCGTTATAGAATAGTGCATAAGTACGTGATTTGGGATGCACCTATGATCTCTTAATGGTAATTTACCAGTAAAGGCTGCATGTGTAAAAGGGGCTAAGAACTCCAATGTAAGTAAGTTTGAAAAGTGTAAACATCTTGAAACACTGGGTCTCATTTATGTAAGACGTTCTCCTGTGTGTATGAATATCAGTAATCTACGCAATTATTAGTGAACGAAACCAGTGTTAATTTTGACAGCAAATTTTGATTTAGTCTTAGTCATAGTCTTTTTACTAAAATGCCATTTAGTTTTAGTCATATTTTACTCATCTGAATTGTTTTACTTTAAGTCTAGTTTTAGTCGACTAAAATGACCATACTCAATGTATAGGTTTAATATTAAGGTTTTATCATGATAGACAGATTTAACTGCTAACACACGCAATAGCCTTTATATTAAAATTAAATGAAACCACTTCTCATAAAGAAACAAAAACATGGTCTTCTTTTCAATGAAATATCAATGGTTATATAGGCTAATTATGCATTCTTTATAACAAATTGTTTACCACATTCTTAATTCTTTCAAGCAGGCATAATTATTTATATAAATAAATCTAGACTAATCTTTATTAGGGCTAATAAGGGATACATTCAAAAGCAGTGAGCGCCTTTCTTTTGTTTCTTGATTAACATGAATGCCACAGACAATAGCAACTAAACTAGGCTGCTGTCCCTTTAAAACCAAATGTATAGATGCAATGTACTGATACATGTCAGATATTCTCCCAACTGTTTACGTTCACCCAAGACATAACAGAGTGTGTTTACGCAAAATACTTGTCAAAATGGACAATTTAACATCATTTTGTTTGTATTTCTCCGTTCATGAGATGTGAAAGAGTACTCATGCGCTGTGTGTGAGGCGCTGCTTCGGTGTGTGCACTCAGAAAACCGGACAAAACCGAGTTCTCTTTTGCGTCATCAAATTTATCCCCATGTCTGCTCTTCTCTTACTCGCAGATACTGACATTTTTGAACGTTTTATGAGACGTACAGAAAACGTATGCTAGCTTATCCACCTTATTTTTCAATGCGGAAGTAAGCTGTTTTCTGGTAATGTTTTAGACGTCCGGTTCATAATCCACCATAGGGGAATAACGAGAAGAATATCAAAGTGCAGTAAACGGTAAAACGGTTTTCACTATAAACCAGTGTGTTCATAATTAAGATAATACATTAAAACAATATGGGAAGACACACCAGTTTGCATTATCAAGCAGTAAAACGAGCTTTTTGTGCAGCTAAATATAGCTGGAAGTGGATGAGACCGGAAGCTAGACACAAAAATTGTACAAATGGCTGCACCCATTCTTATGGGAAAAATAAGGTGGATATCCTGCCGGATAGATCAATAGGCTACGATACAGTTCAAATGTACGCATCTAACCTCCTAACCACGCTGCAGATTCGTTCTCAATGAATCTGTTCCTAAATCATCCCTCCCTAACATCTGTCACATTTTTATTCGTTGACGAAAATGTCAGTAGATTTTCGTCATAGTTTTTGTCATTCAAAACAAGTTGTTTGATTGTCGACTCCATTTACGTATGTGGAAAAAATGTTGTTGACAAAAATTATTCAGCAATGAAATTATCACTGAACGAAACCCATTTTAATTTGTTTGAGTATTTTGGCCAGCCCAACAGAGCAACTCTGACCCAGCCAATCACGTGAGTTTAGGGCGGGATTATCTGACCAACAGAGTTCAACAGTCGGGTTCCAGAATTAAAAAGTGTTGTGAGCTCCAAAGTTGTTAAATGATTGCATTGAACCCATCTGTTTGCATTAAACCAACTTACTGGATTTTAACAGTGGAATTTGTGGGGAAAAACTACATTACCCATAATGCTGTACATAAAATTCCACCAATCGCAAAGAGTGCCAAGAGCTCTTAAGCTCCGCCCACTTCTGTGAAGCGCAGCAAAATAAAAGATGATACTGAAGAATGTTGGTAAACAAAACTTTGCTGGTAGCCATTCACCTCCATAGTATTTTTTTCCTTACTATGGAAGTCAATGGCTACCAGCAACTGTACCTTTAAATTTTTGTCCAACTTTTTCGCTTCAAAACAGTTTGTCATGTTGTAATTTTCTCCTCATAGTTGGTTGGTTTGGCTCGTGGCTTATAAGGCTTTAACAAAGACTGTTTTAAAAATCCCTATGGGAAATATTAATGTAAAAAATACTAGAGCCACTGAAAAAGTGGGCGGGCATTTACGCACTCTTCCAGACTAGCACATGTTTGACAGTCATTATTTTTGCATTTCCGTTCAACGACGCAGAAATTACACAATCTACCTTTAAGTTAGTAACGCCAGTCAGTTGCTCCTCAACGCTCATACCATCACACCGCCCCGCTCTCCGGGAAGCCGGGTAGAGATCGTTTTGGATATCCTTCCGAGCAGACGTGCAGATTTATAGCCTGTAATGGGGAAAGCAAAAGGGGGAAAAGAAAGCGCAAAAGAGAGGAGAAAGTAAGTTTGAGTGACTCCTTGAACGAGCAGGATCTGTGGTCCTGTCAGCTGATTAGCCCTCTTGATTAGCATTTATAAGAGGCCCTGGTGCTCTATTATTTGCATTCCTATTTAGCCATGATTTTGTGGAGGGCGCTCCGTGATTAAACTTGTCACCGGTCCTGATTGACAGGGTCAAATCTTCACATTCCACTCGTCTGAAATGGAAGTGCGCGAGAAAGAGAAAAGGAGGGAAAAAAAAAAAACGATTGTCAGCTATTCTTCGCACCCTTGACGAGCTTTGTGAAGGATCTCTTTCAACTTCTCTCATGCTTATCCCTTTCTTCCCCCCCTCTCTCTTTTCTAACTCTATCACTTTTTCTCTCTGCGTCTCCTGTCATCTTAGATAGGTCAGGAATGTTTTAATTTTAGGGATAGATTCGGCCTGTCACGGAGGCGAGATGACGTGTTGCTCAGGAGATGAGACGTGAAGGGTGTAAAACAATAAAAAAAAATAAAGTGCGAACAAAAAAAAAAGAAAAGAGAAAAGTGCTCACTTTATTAGACAGATTTAATTACTCTGAATAGGGATTAAAACAGGCCATTCAGTGAAGTGTGAAATTAACCCTTGATTACTGATGAATCTCTGAATGAAGGCTAAAACAACCATTTGGAGGGGCGAAAAAAGCGATACTCTTCAGCAGTAATTGTTTTTTGGAAAGGAGATCGCATTTCCCTCGCATTACCATGCCTCTGGTGTGGCGGGCTGATGTCAGGTGACTACATTATTAACAGTGAAAATGCTAACAAAGACATGACATTATGTGAAATCCAGCGCTGCGCTTGCATCAGGGACCACTAACCTTTCGGAGAGACTGGACTGCCTCCCCAAGGATGAGCTCCTGGTAAAAAACAACAATTAAAAATGCAGAAATGAGCCGAGTTGATGCGGTCTGTCCAATCTGATGAATATACGGCGGGATGAATATTAGACGTGCTGTCTTAATGGGGCCGAACTGTTGTTGGTCGCCATTTCTGTCAAAATACCAAGAGTGAGAAAAGTAATAAATTACTGGAAGGTATTCATATTTGCGCATAGAATCGTGATGACTTTTTGTTTTCTTTAATTGGAAGTATTTGTAATATAATATAATATAATATATTATATTATATTATATTATATTATATTGTATTATAACATAACATAACATAATATAATAGCAAATGGTGTGTTTGCAAAATCTGTCCTAAGTTTATGCTAGTGTGTACAGTTTTACAACAAGACTTGAAACAGCATTCAGAATTATTTTTTAATACAGTATATTAAAAATAATAATTAAAAACAAGTCAATGTGCAAAATCTGTCATGTTTATGCTAGTAGTGTTCATAACCCATTTTGCTTTCATAATATAATATAATATAATATAATATAATATAATGTAATATGAATAGTAATAAATAAAAATAAAGTTGGCATTAATGTGTGCACGTTTTTTGCAGCAAGTCTTGTGAGCATGAAACAGTGCGCACAATACACTTTACTTCCAAAATATAATATAATGTAATATAATATAATATAATAAATACAAATAAAAAATAAATGATAGCATAATTGTGTGTAGTTTTGCTGTACACAAAGAATTTGTGAGCATTAAACAGCGTTCATAACCCATTTTACTTCAAAAATAATGCAATATAATAACACTAAATAAATATCAATAAAAAATAAATAAAAATATAAAATCAAAAATTGCTAGCATGAATGTGTACACACTGTAAAAAACAATTTGTTGTGTCAACCTAAAATTATTAAATTAAAATCTGAAGTTAATTCAACTCAAAAAAGTTTAGTCAAACCAAATTTTTAGTTCAGTCGACTCAAATATCTAAGTTGTCACTTCCAAAACAAAGATTCACATATAATGTACTCACCCCCTTGTCATCCATGATGTTCATGTCTTTCTTTTGTCAGTTGTAAAGAAATTGTGTATTTTTTGAGGAAAACATTTCTGCATTTTTCTCCATATAATGGACTGATGTGGTGCCCCAATTTTGAACTTCCAAAATGCAGTTTAAATGCGGCTTCAAACGATCCCAAATGTGGTTGTAAACGATCCCAGCCAAGGAAGAAGGGTCTTATCTAACGAAACGATCGGTTATTTTCATTAAAAAAATACAATTTAAATACTTTTTAATCTCAAACGCTCGTCTTGCCTTTCTCTCCCTGAACTCTGTATATTCTGACTCAAGAAAGTTAGGGTATGTCGGAAAACTCCAATCGTATTTTCTCCCTCAACTTCAAAAATCATTTCAAAATCATCCTACATCGCTGCAGAAGCACCAACCCAGTCTTTGTAAAGTGAACATGCAAAGAAGATCAAACACCCTTAACAAAAAAGGTAAAACAGTGATATAGGACGATTTTGAAGTTGAGGGAGAACATGAGATGGGAGTTTTTCGACATACCCTAACTGTCATGAACCGGAGCAAAAACAGTCCAGGCAGAGTAAGACAAGACGAGCGTTTGAGATTAAAAAGTATATAAATTGTATTATTTTTATCATTTCGCTAGATAAGACCCTTCTTCCTCGGCTGGGATTGTTTACAACCGCATTTGGGATCGTTTGAAGCCGCATTTAAACTGCGTTTTGGAAGTTCAAAATCAGGGCATTATATGGAGAAAAATGCTGAAATGTTTTTCTCAAAAAACAATTTCTTTACGACTGAAGAAAGAAAGACATGAACATCTTGGATGACAAGGGGGTGAGTACATTATTTGTAAATTGTTGTTCTGGAAGTGGACTTCTCCTTTAACATTTATAGCAGGGTAACAGATTATTTTAAGCTGACTCAACAAAATGTTTTTTTTTTTTTATTGTTTTTTTACAGTGCATTTTATATTAACAATTAATATAATACAATATAACTTTCCATTGATGTATGGTTTGTTAGGATTTTACCATTTTTGGCCATGATTCTACTATCTGAGGGTGCAAAGAAATCTAAATATTGAGAAATTGCCTTTGAAGTTGTCCAAATGAAGTTCTTAGCAATGCATATTACTAATTAAAAAATTAAGTTTTATTATATTTACTGTAGGAAATGTACAAAATATCTTGATGGAGCCTGATCTTCACTTAATATCCTAATGATTTTTTGGCATAAAAGAACATTTTTGACCCATACAATGTACTTTTGGCTATTGCTACAAATATACCTGTGCTACTTATGACTGGTTTTGTGGTCCAGTGTCACATATAATACAATAACACTAAATAAACAATAATAAAATTAAATAGGATTAATATGTGAACAGTTTTGCAACAAGACTTTGTAGGCACAACCCATTTTACTTCCATGATATAATAAAATATATAATAAAAAATAAAAGTTTAAAGCTAGTGGTGTGTGCACTTTGCAACAACACTTCTATAATAAGTCAGCATGAAACGGCACTCATAATCCATTTTTCTTCATTAACATGTTATGTTACAGAAGTAAAATGGAGGACAGGATGCTCAGAGAGGGCAAAAAGTATAAAGTTGGACTGATTTTATTACAACAATTATGAAAAAATTAGGGGAAAATATAAGGGTTTGGTGATAAAACACCAACATCTGACAAGGAAAGTCATTTCAGGGGTGGAGCGATTTGACATTTTGATTAAATGTAACAAAACAAGCATCTCTGAATCAATGAATCAATAAATACATAAGCAATTAGCATGCATGTTTATTTCAGTTTTGATTTTAAAAACGTCTACTTTTCAAACATTGTCTATTTAGCATTCAGATTACTTCATAATCTGATTCAGGCTACTGAAGTTAAGATTATCAATATACAAGATATACGATATACAAATATAACCGCACAGTTTGTCAGTCGTACCTGCAGGTGTCATATAGTGTAATCAGAGAGAAGGTTCAGAAATGACAGCGAAGACACTAAGACAATTAAGACCCAGCACTGACATTCTGATTGTGATATACACCATTCAAGTACAAAATCCCGTAATAGGTGCCTCAACGAGAGTGCGCGTGTGCTCATATAATTAGTAGTAATTAATGATGAAAAAGTGAGGACCCGTTTGTATTTCAAATTATCCCATTAGCTCTTGTCATACTCGTGTACACAAAACAGCTTGAGTTCAATTAGTTTTTTGTCACACAAAAGTGATTATAAGCAGCCAGTGCAACCTGATTCATGGGATACCTCCTGTCTAATCGCAGCGACTGATTTAGAAGAGTGCCGGTACTCAACCTGAGGCACATTGGCTTCATGGGACTTTTTGACTTTAAAAAGTCACCCTTTTCACCCAAAATAGGTTTATAATGTTTTTTTTTTTAACCTGAGTTTTGTAAGATATAAGTTTTGTTACAAGTCACATGACTAAAATGGCCTTATTGGTTATTAAATAACCAGTTAGAATTAACAAAATGTCTCTTAATTTTTAGTGTCAACCAATTTTCGGCAATGAGGACATTTAGTTAGCTAGCTAGCATGGGTTCAATTTTGACTACACATTTTACAAAAGTTTCATATCTATCTATATGAAGTTACAGTTGTGAGATATTGATATTGATATCAAATCAAATAAAAGATGTAGATACACAAAACATAAAAAAAGTAACTGCAACTTTTTATCTTTAAATTCCAACTTTTTTTTTGGAATTCTGAGTTTACATCTCACAATTCCAACTTTTTTTATGAAATTCTGAGTTTACATCTCAGAATTCCAACTTTTTTCTCACAATTGTAAGTTTACATCTTACAATTCCAACTTTTTTTCCACAGAATTCTGAGTTTACATCTCACAATTCCAACTTTTTTCATGAAATTCTGAGTTTACATCTCACAAATCCATTTTTGTTCTCAGAATTCTGAGTTTACATCTCAGAATTCCAACTTTTTTCCCCACAGAATTCTAAGTTTACATATCGGAATTCCAACTTTTTTCATTGAATTCTGAGTTTACATCTGACAGTGCCAACTTTCTTCAGGATTCTAAGTTTACATCTCATAATTCCAACATTTTTTCTCAGAATTCTAAGTTTACATATCAGAATTCCAACTTTTTTCATGGAATTCTGAGTTTACATCTGACAATGCCAACTTTTTTCAGAATTCTGAGCTAACATCTCACAATTCCAACATTTTTTCTCAGAATTCTAAGTTTACATATCAGAATTCAAACTTTTTATCATGGAATTCTGAGTTTACATCTGACAATGCCAACTTTTTTCAGTATTCTGAGTTCACATCTCACAATTCCAAATTTTTTTCTCAGAATTCTAAGTTTACATATCAGAATTCCAACTTTTTTTCCCACAGAATTCTAAGTTTACATATCGGAATTCCAACTTTTTTCATTGAATTCTGAGTTTACATCTGACAGTGCCAACTTTCTTCAGGATTCTAAGTTTACATCTCATAATTCCAACATTTTTTCTCAGAATTCTAAGTTTACATATCAGAATTCCAACTTTTTTCATGGAATTCTGAGTTTACATCTGACAATGCCAACTTTTTTCAGAATTCTGAGCTAACATCTCACAATTCCAACATTTTTTCTCAGAATTCTAAGTTTACATATCAGAATTCAAACTTTTTATCATGGAATTCTGAGTTTACATCTGACAATGCCAACTTTTTTCAGTATTCTGAGTTCACATCTCACAATTCCAAATTTTTTTCTCAGAATTCTAAGTTTACATATCAGAATTCCAACTTTTTTCCCCACAGAATTCTAAGTTTACATATCAGAATTCCAACTTTTTTTCCCACAGAATTTTAAGTTTACATATCAGAATTACAACTTTTTTTCCACGGAATTCTGAGTTTACATCTCACAATTCCAACTTGTTTTCTCAGAATTCTAAGTTTACATATCAGAACTCCAACATTTTCCACGGAAATCTGAGTTTACATCTCACAATTCCAAATTTTTCTTCAGAATTCTGAGTTTACATTTCACAATTCCAACTTTTTCATGGAATTTTAAGTTTATATCTCACATAGGGCTGGCTGACAAGCTACGCAAAATCGTGTTCATAATCGAATGCGATTCATCTGTGATTATTAACGCAATATTGCCTAGCTTGTCAGTGATTTATGGCTCTGTGTATTAATTGCCGCTCCAGCTGAACGCATGTGATGGAGATTTACGACGAATCACAGAACCGGCTTTACTGACGAGATACGCATGACAATCGCATACGATTTATCGTGCAGCCCTAATCTCACAATTCCAACTTTTTTTCTCAGAATTTTAAGTTTATATGTCACAATTCTAACTTTTACTCAGAATTCTGATGTTACATTTGAATTTGTATCTCAAAATTAGGAATTCTCTTCTCAGAATTATAATTATAAACTTGCAATTGCGAGTTAACATCAATAGAGATGTAAAGAAAAAAGCAAATAATTGTGAGATATGAATTCAGAATTTACAACACAAAACTGCAGACAAACTCTGAGAAAAGTCAAAATTGCGAGTTCTGAATTTATATCTTGCAATTGCAGTTTTTTTTATCTTTGCAAATGTAAGGACAAATGTCTGAATTGTGAGATAAAGTGTCGAAATTACCTTTTTATTTATTTTTTATTTTTTCTGATTTATTTGTTTATTACCTTTTTTATTTTGAGATGGAAACAGTAAAATGAGTCCATATGACATGCATTTGTCTATTGCTTATTATCAAAAGCATGCCACAGATTCAGCACATAAACATGATGCTGAGAATAACCCAGAATATTCCTTCAAAGCAAGCATCTCAGCCAATTATCAACCAGTTCACCATTTGAAACCACCTTGACCGAAGTAAATAATGAACAGTGACATTTTGAAGCATGCACTGCAGTCTTCACCAGCACATCTAGGCTGATTCCACGTAAAAACATATAAAGTACCTCCACTAAATCAGCATACGTCCTGCCAGTTTTGCCGGGAGGGCCGGTACTTAGGGGCTCTTTGCTTTAACCTTACTTGACCTCTTCATTGATCCTTCCATCTGTCTAATTCAGAAAACAGACATAATCAAAAGCTTTCAAAATCGATCTGATGTTGTAATGCACCCAAGATGGCTTGGCAATGAGCATATGGACAAGAAACTAAAACATGATCGAATCAATGGATTTAACGTATCAATACAAACCTCATATCCTAACAAGGCTGTCCGCCGTGGTCACGTGCGCCGGTCTGAACGTTTAAACGGATCTTCTGCACATTTTGTATTTCTCCCTGTGAGCTTGCATAGGGGCTGCTATTTCTAGGCTGAGTGAAACTTTAACAGATGTTGCTGTTAATTACTACAGGAGGGGGGAAATGCGATTTAAACACTTTTATTAATTAGTTCCAATGGAAGTGCGATGCCGGGGAGATGGAAAGGCTTGAGGGACAGTCAAGTACTGAGGTGTCAACAGTGCCAATGTCTGAGATCAAAATAACATGCTTCAAACGGAGCGCCATCTCAAGCTTCGAAAGAAAGCGTACTTGCCGGAAACACCATTTTAAGTGAGAAAAGTAACATAATAATATGTTTTTAGTTTAGATTCTACTATACAACTACATAAATAAAGGCTGATTATGGGCCTATTTGAAGTGACACAATCTATGCAAAATAAGTATGTATAATACTGTATAAAATATAACATATATATATATACACACACACACACACACACACGGATTTAATATTTATATATATATATATATAAAATGATGATGACGATGATTTCTCATTACATATTAGGTATATTTAATATAACATTTTACATATTTAAATGTGTGCGTATATATATTTTATATTTTTACAGCATTTAATGTTTTCATGGATCTAATATGTAATCAGAAATCATCATCATCATTATATTTAATATAAATATATTTATTTTAGTGTAATATTTAATGATATTTTTTCCAGATTTTTTTTTTTAAGATGATTACAACGATGGGAGTAAAGACGATTTCTGATTAGATGTTGAATCCATCAAGACATTGAACATAGTAAAATATCTAAAATACATATACACACACATTTAAATATTATATGAAATATTTGTAGTTATATTTTAATACAAATATATTTAGTGCAATATTTAATGTTATTTTTTTTTTCCAGATTGTTTAGGTTTTTTTATTTAAAAATGATAACGACGATTGGAAAAAAGATGATTTCCGATTATATATTAAATCCATGAAGACATTAAACATAGTAAAATATCTAAAATACATATATACGCACACATTTAAATATTATATGAAATATTTGTAGTTATATTTTAATACAAATATATTTAGTGTAGTATTTAATGTTTTTTTTTTTTAGATTGTTTAGGTTTTTTTATTTAAAGATGATAACAATGAGTGGAAAAAAGATGATTTCCGATTATATATTAAATCCATGAAGGCGTTAAACATAGTAAAATATCTAAAATACATAACTGCACACATTTAAATATTACATGAAATATCTGTAGTTATATTTTAATACAAATATATTTAGTGTAATATTTAATGTTATTTTTTTCCAGATTGTTTAGGTTTTTTTATATAAAGATGAAAAAGACGATTGGAAAAAAGATGATTTCCGATAATATGTTAAATCCATGAAGGCGTTAAATATAGTAAAATATCTCAAATACATATACGCACACATTTAAATATGTAAAATATAATATGAAATATTTGTAGTTATATTTTAATACAAATATATTTAGTGTAATATTTAATGTTATTTTTTTTTCCAGATTGTTTAGGTTTTTTTATTTAAAAATGATAACGACGATTGGAAAAAAGATGATTTCCGATTATATATTAAATCCATGAAGACGTTAAACATAGTAAAATATCTAAAATACATATATACGCACACATTTAAATATTATATGAAATATTTGTAGTTATATTTTAATACAAATATATTTAGTGTAGTATTTAATGTTTTTTTTTTTTTTAGATTGTTTGGGTTTTTTTATTTAAAGATGATAACGATGAGTGGAAAAAAGATGATTTCCGATTATATATTAAATCCATGAAGGCGTTAAACATAGTAAAATATCTAAAATACATAACTGCACACATTTAAATATTACATGAAATATTTGTAGTTGTATTTTAATACAAATATATTTAGTGTAATATTTAATGTTATTTTTTTCCAGATTGTTTAGGTTTTTTTATATAAAGATGAAAACGATGATTGGAAAAAAGATGATTCCCGATTATATGTTAAATCCATGCGTTAAATATAGTAAAATATCTCAAATACATATACGCACACATTTAAATATGTAAAATATAATATGAAATATTTGTAGTTATATTTTAATATAAATGTATTTAGTGTAATATTTAATGTTATTTTTTCCAGATTTATTTTTTTTTTAAAGATGATAACGACAAAGGGGGTAAAATATGATTTCCGATTAGATATTAAATCCATGAAGACGTTAAATATAGTAAAATATATAAAATACATAAATATGTAAAATATATGAAATGATCTTTAATATAAATATATAAAATGTTATTTTAGATAGATATAAAAACCCATGAAGACGTTAAATATAGTAAACTATATAAAATACATATACGCAATATGTAATGTTATTTTTTTCTAGATTTTTTCATTTTTTTTAGATGATAACGAGAATGGGAAAAAATTTTGATGATGATTTTTGATTAGATATTAAATCCATGAAGATGTTAAATATAGTAAACTATATAAAATACATATACACACATTAAAATATGTAAAATATTATATGAAATATTTCTAGTTATATTTTAATATAAATATATTAAGTGTAATATTTAACGTTTTACATTTTTTCCTTAATTTTTTTTGTCATTTATTTTTTTTTAGATAACTAAGATTTCCAATTAAAATATATGAAAACAATAATACAGTAAAATATTTAAAAACAGTAAAGTATTTATATATACATATATAATACCTTTACATTTTTTTTAAGATGATAACAACGATGGGAAAAAAGATGATTTCTAATTAGAAGACATTAAACATAATAAAATATATAAAATACATAACACACACATTTGAATGTGTTAAATATTGATGATATCTTCATAATTTTGATGAAGATGATTTACGATTAGATATTAAATCCATGAGACATTAAATATAGTAAAATATATAAAAAAACATATCACACATTTAAATATGTAAAATATCATATTAAGTTTCTGTAGTTATATTTTAATATAAATATATTTTAAATATTTAATTTTTTGTCATTTATTTTTTTAGATGATAACCAAGATTTCTGATTAAAATCTATGAAAACATTAATACAGTAAAATATTTAAAACAGAAAATTATTTATATATATATTAAATATGTAAAATAATATATGAAATATTTGTAGTTATATTTTAATATAAATATATTTTGTGTAATATTTAATGTTATTTTTTTTCCCCCAGATTTCTTAGTAATTAAAATGATAATGACAATAGGGAAAAAAGATGATTTGCGATTAGATATTAAATTCATGAATACATATTTACTAATTACATAAATAAACTATCTTAAATAATATATATATATATAATATATAGGATAATATAATAAAGATAAGATATAATAAACAGTATAAATAATAAAATAGTATAATATGTATAATTATTGCATAATTTTTTTTATAAATAAAACTCAAAGATCTGCTAATTATAGGCTTGAAGTTACAAATTCACAACCATTTTCATAAAAGGCATTTACATTTTTAAAAATCATTTAAACATTCCTAATTTAATTAATTCTGTACATTTAAAAACTACTCAGAAATCAGCTCTTTTTCCATATTTGTTATCATTATCTGGCAAAATCCATTACTAGTCACTTCATAACTCCATATAAAGCTGCAATATAATTCTATAGCAGCTTTGAAAACAGACATAAAACTAGCCCTGCTTCTAGATTTCTCTCGCTCGCTCGCTCCCCACATAACCAGCTTTAACCCAGAAATTACGGACAGCCTGATGTGACTTTGACGACGTTCCCAACGTACCGAGACACACTTGCCATTTCGAGTTCTTTGTCTGGCCGGCATGTACGACAAAACAGACACCGACAGAGAGCCGAGCATCTCAGCCGGTCCGCGAAGCAGAACCGCGTACATATCGTGAAATATGTACGCTGTCTGTCCTTTAATACACCCTCACACGTCTCACTCCCAACACTGGATGGACAGGAGAGAAAAGGCCCAGTGGAAAAATAAAGTGCCATAATGAATCTAAAAAGCATGATTCACTCCCATCAGACGTACTCAGGGAAGTGTCACGTTCTCCCAAGCTCCCTGACCGCTGACAGGCCTGTTGCAAAGAGAGAGGGGAGAAGAGAGCAGGGGCAACGGCGATGCTACGCCAGAGAATAAATCCTAATTACGCACGGTATCGCCCACCGCAAATGGCCGTCTTTTTCAAAGGGAACGGATCTGGATGTTTTTTTCCTAACCTGTAAATTGCAAAACGTATTAAATCCCCACAGGAGAAACGGGGCTTTATATGTGCACAAAATGCAAAAAAAAAGACTCAAGTAAGTGCATAAAGCGGGGGAAGAAAGAGCCAGCAACCTCTGCATTGGGCTTTGAAAGAAAGGTAACATAATCAATTAATCCTGGCAGTAATTGGGTGTTGGGAAAAAGGCAAAACGCAGTAATGAAAGTCATCCGTTGTGCTCGTCTTTCTCTCCCGGCCTGACGAACCCTCCCCCCCATCATCTGCGGGATCTCAGGTGCTTAGCCATGCAAATCTGTCTGACAGCTCAGTACATCTCTGTCTGCCTAATTGGACAGTATAGAGTTGTTTATGGATATTGAAGACATTTAAGGCTCAGTCGGGGGCTGCTCAAAAATCATTAGCCGTGGGCCTCTGATACTGGACTAAGTCTTCTCCCTCCGCCGATGTCAAACTCGGCCGTAAAAAATGTTTATCTTTGTCACCTGCGCGGAAAGGGGCTCCGGAAGAGCGTCTTAACGTGAGCGAACGTGCTCGGCTTCAGTCGTGACAGCTCAGACAATGGTCTTCCAATTAGAGACGTACTGTGGAGTTAGCGATGCAGCGTAACGCGCCTCATCGAAATAATTTGCTCCAAAGTCTTTTATTCCTTCTCTTTAATTTATTTATTTCGATACCAGAGGACGGCTTAGTGTCTTTAAGCAGTTTGAGACCGCGTCGCAGTCGTATTACTGTGTGGAAAGCATCTGATTGTCCGTTTAACGGACTGAAGTAAACAAAACAAGGACGAGAGCTAGCTGAAATCACCAGATTCAGTCTGATTAGTTTGTGGTTGTCAGAGTTCTTGTTCTTAGGTTGGTACAACGAGAACTTTTGTGCAAGGACTAGTAGCTGCATTTTAAAACAGCTCAAATCAGCAATAAAATCTGGCAACAAAAGCTGCATTCATTTAGTTTCTTAGCTCAAATCATGCTACAATACATGTTAACATTTATGCATTTCCAAAGCGACTTTGTATTCAAGTAGAGCTGCAAAATGATTATTCACGATTCATTTATTCAAAATAAAAGTTTATGTTTGCATATGTGTGTGTACTGTGTAATTATTATGTATATATAAATACACACACATATGCATATATTTTAAAAAATACTTGTATGTATTGCATTTGTATGTAAACGCTTCTATTTAATTTATATATATATATATATATATATATATATATATATATATATATATATATATATATATATATATATATATATATATATATATAATAAGGCTGTCAAACGATTAATCGCATACAAAATAAAAGTTTGAGTTTGCCTAATATAAGAGTGTGTGTGTTGTGTGTAATTATTATGTATATACAAATACACACAAATTAACCCTTCAACTGTCACCGTCCACCCTGTGGGACGCCTACGTTTACTTCACCATATTACAAATAAATCCTAATCTAATCATGACAAACTATACATCGTTGGAAAGGTCTAAGACTCCTAAATCGATATTTTACCATATTTGTTGTTTTACAAATTATGTAGGAAAAGTAATAGATTAATATATGTCAAGAGTGCAACTTAAAAAATCTACAACATAACATGAGTTCTGACCTTTGTCACAAAAGACTTTCTTCGTCACCTTTTTCCCCATCACATTTTAGAAATCATAAGAAATTATATATCAGTTCAAAACTTAAAATCTCAAAATTCATCCTTTGAAAGGCATCATACGTATGTTAAAATCATATTACAAAATGTTTTCATTCATGAATTATAAAATTTAAGTCTGGATAGTGCATTTTTGTCTGTTTTCAAAAATGGGAGTGGCAGTTAAAGGGTTAATGTATATTTTTAAGAGAAATGTTATGCACAAAATATTTTAATTTATATATAATATAAATTAAATAATTAATAATATAAATTATATACTTGTAAATATTTCTTAAATATATACATGAATGTGTTTGTATTTTTATATGCATAATAATTACACACACATATATTAGGCAAACTCAAACTTTTATTTTGTATGCGATTAATTGCGATTAATTGTTTGACAGCCCTATATATAAATATTTGACAGAAATCTAACATATGTTCCTTAATATATATGTGTGTGTGTGTGTGTGTGTGTGTGTGTGTGTGTATTTATATAAACTTTATAAACTATTTATAAACAGCCCTACATTCAAGGCATACATTTGATGAGTTTATGCATTCCCAAGGGATCAAACCATGATGTTGGCATTCAAAACAATTTGCATTCACTTAGTTTCTTAGCTCAAATCATGCTACAATATGTTTACACTTATGCATTTTGCAAGCTCTTTTATCCAAAGCGACTTTGTATTCAAGCAGAGCTGCAAAACGATTATTCGTGATTAATCTATTCAAAATAAAAGTTTATGTCACGTGATTAATCACATACAAAATAAAAGTTTGAGTTTGCCTAATATAAGTGTGTGTGTGTGTTGTGTGTAATTATTATGTATATATTATGTATAACACACAAATTAATGTATATTTTTAAGAGAAATGTTATTTGCAAAATATTTTAATTTATATATAATATAAATTATATAAAAAATAAGTACATATACTTGTAAATATTTCTTAAATATATACATGAATGTGTTTGTATTTTTATATACATAATTACACACAGAACACACATATATTAGGCAAACTCAAATTTGTATTTTGTATGCGATTAATCACAATTAATCGCGATTAATCGTTTGACAGCCCTATATATAAATATTTGACATAGAAATCTAACATGTTCCTTAATATATACATGTATGTGTGTGTATTTATATAAACGTAATAAATATACACAGTACACACACATATAGTATGCAAACATAAACTTTTATTTTGAATCGATTAATCGTGACTATCGTGATTGTTTTGCAGCTGTACATTCAAGGCATACATTTTATCAGTTTATGCATTCCCAAGGGACAAACCATGATGTTGTCATTATTAGTGTCATGCTCTATTATAAAGGAATGATATTTCAACATATTTTTAAAACATATTTCAAATCTGCAATAAAATCTGGCGACAAAAGTAGCATTCATTTAGCTTGTTAGCTGAAATCATGCTACAGTACTATTTTAGACTTCAATACATGTTTACATTTATGCATTTTGCAACTCTTTTATCCAAAGTGACACTGTATTCAAAACAAACATTTTATCAGTTGCATTCCCAGGGATCAAACCATGCCACTGTCACTGTCAGTGCCATGCTTTACTGTAAAGAAATGATATTTCAACCTTTTTCTTTAACATCTCTTAAATCTGCAATCAAACCTGACAACAAATGTAGTATTCATTTAGCTGCTTAGGTCAAATAATCTTAAAATACTGTACTTTTATCATTTCAAATCAGCAATACAATTTGGCAACATTTGTACCATTCATTTAGCATTTTAAAAATACAGTAAAAAAGGCTGTTAAATACAGTATTTTAGCATTATTTTGGTCAAAAACTTAAATAAATGCTCCTTTTGTTGCCAGATTTTATTTATTATTTTAAATAGGTCAAATCATGCTACAATACTATATTTTTAAAATATTACAAACCACCAAAATACCTGATACAAGTAGCATTTATTTAGCTTCTTAGTTCAAATAACACTTAAAATGCTGTACTTTTAACATTTCAAATCAGCTACAAAATCTGGCAAGCAGTGTACATTTAGCTTCTCAGATTAAATCATGCTGAAATACTATATTTTTACCATATTTCAAATTTGTAAAATCTGGTATCAAAAGTTGCATTAATTTAACTTCTTGGCTCAGATTATGCTAAAATACTGTACATTTAACATATTTCAAATTTGCAAAAAACATGGTAAACCAAACTACCATTCATTTAGTTTCTTAGCGCAAATATGCTAAAATACCATAAACTGTACATTTCGAATCAGTGATAAAGTCAGTCAATAAAAGTGGCATTCGTTTAGCTTCGTGGTTCAAATCAAGCTAACCTAATGTACTAACATACTTCAAATTAGCAATAAAATCTGGCAATAAAAGTAGAATTCGCACAGATTCTTAGCTCAAATAATGCTAAAATACTGCATTTTTAAATCAGCTATGAAATCTGGCATTAAAAGTAGCATTAATTTAGCATCTCAGATCAAATCATGCTAAAATACTGTTTTAACGCATTTCAAATCAACAATAAAATCTGGCAAGCAGTGTTCATTTAGCGTCTCAGATCAAATCATGCTAAAATACTGTATTTTTAGCATATTTCAAATTAGTAAAAAATAAATACACATGGTAAACAAAAGTACCATTCATTTAGCTTGTTAGTTTAAATCATGCTAAAATACTGTTTTAACATTTCAAATCAGCAAAAAATCTGGCAAGCAGTGTTCATTTAGCATCTCAGATCAAATTCTGCTAAAATACTGTATTTTTTAGCATATTTCAAATTGTAAAAAAAAAAATAATAAATACACATGATGAACAAAAGAAGCATTCATTTAGCTTCTTGGCTAAAATTATGCTAAAATACTGTATTTTAACATTTCAAATCAGTAACAACACAAAAATCTGCCAATAAAAGTAGAATTCATACAGCTGCTTATCTTAAATAATGTTAAAATAGTGTAAAATGTACATTTCAAATAAAAAAAAAGAGACATTCATTCAGCTTCTTAATTAAAATCAAGCGAAACTAATTTCAAATCAGCAATAAAATCTGTCAACAAATCTGCATTTATTTATACTTGCCTCAAATCATGCTAACTTGATGTATTCAGTTATCTAAGATACTGAATGTCTCTGGACAATTTAAGATTTACCTGCCTTAAACGTTACATGAAAAGGGAGTTCTTGATAGTAATGCAGACTTCATCACCAATAGTGAAAAGCCTGGCTATAGAGGACTAGCAAAAACACAGCTCATGCTCTCCTACATTCAACACAAAGATTCTGCAAATAGAACGGTGCGAGCAAATCAACAAAGATCTATATTAGGTAAATACTTTATTATTGTGTAAATCAATGCCTTCATAATGATAGTTTGCTTGCCAACGACCCAATAAGTCTGGCATAATGTCGCACGCGCCCGGTAGTCTTAGAGATATCGGTTAAGTCAAGAAAGAGAGATTCCCTTTCCTTTTCCCCTCCTCTCTCTCTCTCTCTCTCTCTCTTTCCGGCTATAAAGCAACGGCCCAATCAAAGGCGAACTCAGTTTCTATTATCTGTTCTCACCAACACCCCCCCCAGCCCTCCTTCACCAGTGCCCCCATTACAGAAATGTTTCTTCCCATCAAAGCCTTTACTTATCACTTCACCGGTGACATTGAACTTCCCGTGCCCCGGCCGCCGAGACACATCTCTGAACCCTCACAATCACTCTTCATCCCCAGTAACAATTTAGTAATGAAGTATTGATTTCCAGATTCCCTTCTTATGGATGATATTAGATTTGGTTTGATAAACTGTGTCGGGGGCCCCTAATCTGCTCCGTCCCTTTCCCCGCTGTCTGTAAAACAAAGTGCCACTAGAGGGATAATGACCAGGGAACATCGATGAACTCATTTCATCAATTTGTAACACTTGACAATGAAAAAGGGCCACCGTTTTTCACACACCAATGTCAAAGTTTATTGCTCAGGGTAGGGTCTTATTGGAAGCCCGACATCTTGGCTCTAATTTATGGGCCCCTGTGTGCTGGTTACTTTGAAAGGAAATGTTTGGATACGGCTGGGATATTAGTGTTGCACCTGGCCTGGCTGGTTTTTACACGGCCACCGGGGATCTATGCATCACGTCTGCAAATACAACAACAACTCGCAGCCGCCCAAGCTATCTGGCCATCAGGTGGAGAAAGTAAGGGGGTCTATGACATGCATAAGTCATGAGATGATGCTACGTCTTGGTCAGACGGACTCCTGAAGGGATGGGAATAATTCACCGGCTAGAGCGAGCAACAAAGGCCCCGGCTCTTTTCACGACCCGCAGACGGTGGACTCGGCTAAAGAGGCCTGTGTTTACATTGCTAGCATAATTCAAGGTACTGCCGCCGCTTAATGAGTTAATGCAACCTAAACATTTCTAAGGCTCAGCGGTCCGGACCGAGGCCTCCGATACATCTTTTTTGCTTTGCATTCGCACTTGCCAGATACGTGCGTTTTCGACGACTAGGCAAAGAGTATCCCTCAACTTCCAGCCGGTCTGCCGTGAGATAATGTTGTATCCTGGCCCGGCTGATGGACAGCTGAATCTCTTTAGCCTTTGTTCTTTATTTACAACAGTCAGACTGCTCTGCACGCTGGCCCGATTTCACAGGTGAATGCACGCTATTCTCTGGGAAAAACAATTGAGCTACGGCAGGAGGATATAAACCAAAGAAAACGACCAAGTCTCTCTGAGGCGGAAATAGATGATATCTCTCTCGAACACCGCAGAGCACCTCTCAAATCACCCTTCTGCCTTTAGTCAGTAAAACAAGCTCATTTATTCTCCTTTCCCGTCGTCTCATGCAAACGGTTATTGGCGCTACAAGCCGCTACGTGGCGGAGAACGAGTGTTTTCTTTGTCTTCTTCAAACGTGTTTGTTAGAGGCCCATCCCTCGGAGCACCAGAGGCCCTTTTACTGCAGCTCAGGCATCATGGGCTCTGCTCTCAGTAATCACATTGCCTCTTCCCCCCGAGATCTACGTGCATAGTGCTTATCAACTAGATTACCGCCAGGTGAAGATGAATAACCCAATTTGCGGTTCCTCATTTCGGTGGGTTTAGTATTCAGTGTCAGCACACATTAGCAGATAAAGTGTATTGCTTTGCCAGATGGGCGTGGCTGAATCGCCTTTAGGATTGAGACGTACATGCACTTGGGCAGATGAGATGTGTCCACGAGCACATCTTGGATCATGAGTTTGAGTAAACTTCAGACCGCATGGACTTTAGTCAGGGTGGATGCCACATTTAACAATGACTGAATAGATGTACAGTCTGGTCAATACGTTGTACTGTTGTATACCTTGGTGCTCATCGTTAACGGCCAAACAAACATTGAAAGTATGCCAAGAACAGTGGTTCCCAACCATGTTCCCAGAGCCCACCCAATACTGCACATTTTGCATGTCTCCTTAATTAAACACACCTGATTCAGGTCATCAGCTCATTAGAGACTCCAAGATTCCAAGATCTGAAATGGGTATGTCAGTCAAAGGAGACATGCTTGGGGGGTCCAGGAACTGGTTGGGAAATATTGGTCTAGGAAACATGGGTTGTGAAGATTAGACGTGATCTTGGACAGTGCAACCTATTAAACTAAATGTACAGTTTATATACAATTTATATACTTTTTAAGTGTCAAACGCTCATCTTGTCTCACTCTGCCTGAACAGTTTTTTTCCGGTTCATGACAGTTAGGGTATGTTGAAAAATTCCCATCTCATGTTCTCCCTCAACTTTGATCTTCTTTACACGTTCACTTTCCAAAGACTGTGTCGGTACTTCTGCAGTGAAGTGATTTTTAAGTTGAGGGAGAAAATACAATTGGAGTTTTTCGACATACCCTGTCTGTCTTGAGGCAGAATACACAGAGTTCAGGGAGTGCAAGACAAGACGAGCGTTTGAGATTAAAAAGTATTTAAATTGTTTTTTTTAATGAAAATAACCGATCGTTTCACTAGATAAGACCCTTCTTCCTCGGCTGGGATCGTTTACAACTGCATTTGAAGCTGCATTTAAACTGCATTTTGGAAGAGAAAAATCCTGAAATGTTTAACTCAAAAAACATAATTTCTTTACAGCTGAGGAAAAAAAGACATGAACATCTTGGATGACAAGGGGGTGAGTACATTATCTGTAAATTTTTGCTCTAGAAGTGGACTTCTCCTTTAACTAGCTTAACCAGTAAGACTTCGTTGCTCAGCTGGCATCACCAGAAAGGCCATACTAGTCAACTTTGCTAAATACTACACAAGTTTTGCTGGTGAACAGCTTGGCAATATTGTTGCACCAGCTGGACCAGGACTTGGCATGCAAAAGCTTGGACCTGCATGGTTTAAACCATGATTATTTCACCAGTCCTGGAAGGCCACTTAGCTCCTTCCCTAATCCAATACATTCAAACAAGCAAATTAAGGATTACTTGAATAGTCAGGCAAGTTGGATAAAGGTTGGAAATAAATCCTGCAGGACAGTGACCCTCAAAAACTGCAGTTGCAAAGCCCTGGCCTTCTCAGCAGGGTAGGCATACACAGTTCATATCTACATGGCTAAGCGTCTTCCATTTTTCACAGCTTCTGTGGGTTAATGAATACTACCGACACATAGAATCAGTCTGAGTTTTGATGGGTCCCAAGAGGTGTTTTTCCCCAGGCCTTGCAGTTGAACGCTAGTGCCTGAAAGGGGCGACTACACTACATATTACCGCCGGTAATGCATCGCAGCATTATGGATGGGCCCACTGTCCACTGCCTCTCAGTGCAAGGGAGGTCAGCATCTCGCAAACGAGTGCCACGCTGCCCTCTAAGGTGATTACTGATAAAGAATGACATGCTGAAGGGAGACGCAGGGGAAATATACGCCAGAGTCCAATCGCCTCTCCTGCCTCCATACATTCTCTCATTGGGAAGGCCTGTATAAATACAGGGGGAACGGATACTCACCTCTTCTTATGAGACACTTCATCTCCAGGAAGAGGACAGAAGGTCGAGTCATCAAAAATGCAGGAGGCTTTTGGTGGAGTATCCACTTGTTCTCTCAGATATTGTGATGAAGTCTTGAATATTTTCGTACATAATGCAGATACTTCCTGTCACCGTAAAATGGCCTGTGACACGAACACTGTAAAAGACAACAGAGGAAATGGTTCATGTGGGAACCCTATAAGCTTAACGCATTTGTTTCTGATTATCACACAACACTCGTGCAAGAAACAGCATATTCACTACCACTCTTTTAAAAATGCTACCTTTAGGGGTACAACAACTTGTCACTGGTGCTGTACCCTTAAAAGGATAAGTTTGTACTTTACCCATCTCTAAAATGTGCTTTAGAGTAGTAATATGTCCCCTTAAGTTACTACTATGAACCTTTTAGGAGTAAATAAGGTAGGTAGGTAGGTATTTCAAACAATATAAAAAATAATAATTAAAAAAAATTAAAACATGCTTGTCACATGAGATTCATATGTCAATGAAAAAATGTTAAACAATAAATGACCTAGACACTTTTTAAATTCAAGTCTGCCAAAAAAAAAGAAAAGAAAAAGAAAACATGTTTGTCACATGAGGAATGAAGTCCTGGCCTGTATGAATTGCATTTTATTATTATTATTTTCATTTTTTTTTTTTTAAACATTATTTTATAATACATTTTCACCAAAAAAAAAAAAAAAAAAAAAGTAAATACACAACACTGAAAAAATAAATAAATTTAATAATTAATAATAATATAATAATATATTATTTAAAATAATATCTAAAATAATAATAAAAAACTGAAAACATGTTTGTCACGTCACATTTTTTTAATGTTAATTTTTCTTAAACATTATTTTAAGATTTTTTTTTTTAACCAGGAAAATGTAAATACACAACAGAAGAACTAAATAAATACATTTCTTAAATAAATAAATGTTAAACAATAAATGACCTAGACACTTTTTGAAATTAAGCCTGACAAAAAAAAAAAAAAAAAAAGCAAAGAAAAAAAAAATGTTTGTCACATGCAGAATGAAGTCTTGGCCTGTATGAATTGCATTTTTTTTTTATTATTATTATTTTAATTTGAATTTTTGTTAAACATTATTTTATAAGATGATTTTACCAGAAACATTAGTTATATTGAAATACATAGAGTATTTCAATATAACAAAATTTATTATTCATATACAGGGGTTGGACAATGAAACTGAAACACCTGGTTTTAGATCACAATTAGTATGATATTGGGCCTCCTTTTGCAGCTAATACAACATCATTTCATCGTGGGAGTGACAAATACAAGTCCTGCAAAGCAGCCAGAGGGATTTTGAGCCATTTTCCTCTTGCAGAACAGTGGCCAGGTCACTATGTGATGCTGATGTGGGAAAACGTTTCCTGACTCGCTCCTCCAAAACACCCCAAAGTGGCTCAATAATATTCAGATCTGGTGACTATGCAGGCCATGGGAGATGTTCAACTTAATTTTCATGTTCATTAAACCAGTCTGTGACCAGTCTTGCTGTGTGTATTGGTGCATTATTATCCTGATACAGAGCACTACCTTCAAGGTACAATGTTTGAACCATTGGGTGCACATAATGAAACTTTACACTCTGCTCTAACTGGTGTAATGTACAATAAGTGAAGATTGGGCACCAGACAGCGCAAATATAGCCATGAAACCTCCAATACTATATTGGCGAGTGCTATATTCAGTTTCATTGTCCAACCCCTGTACATCTACATACATACACACATACATACTATATATATATATATATAAAAATCAAAAAATAAGTTTTGATATATTTACAGTAGGAATTTTACAAAATATCTTCATGGAACACGATCTTTACTCAATTCCCTAATGATTTTTGGCATAAAAGAAAAATCAATAATTTTGACCCATACAATGTATTTTTGGCTATTGCTACAGCGACCTAAGACTGGTTTTGCAGTCCAGGTATATATTAATTAGACATGCTTTTGATTGTTAAAATTTAATGAAACCATTAAAATGGAATCCAGAAAATAAATGGAAAACACAAAATTATTTTAATTGTGTTAAATTGTCTGTTTCATGATTACAAATAATTACACATAATTTCTGATGAATGTTTTTTAATTTAACCCTTAAAAAAAATGGAATTTAATAAATAGAACGGGTTACATAGGGTTCTACCTTTTGCCAGGTGCTTGGCTTCTGTTTCCATGGTGTCACACTGGGTAGCTCCGCCCATAGTGAATCCTCATTGGTCTGAGATCTGTGCCACATAGATCTACATATTAAACAAAATATGTATAGACTGGTTATGACTGAATCGACTGAATTTGCACAGTATTTTTGCTTTCAGTCTGGACAAATTATTTACCTGGTTAGGGCACTTTCTTTAAATTGTGGCATGTTGTCAATTATCACAGATGTTGGTTTCTAAGAAAAGACAGAAAACATGTTATCCTTTGTATTTTTTCAATGAAGCCCTAGCAGGCAATTGTAAAGAATCGCTTATTTAAATAAAATATCCAACCATCACACTCTCTCTAATTTGACTTTTGACTCACAGCATGATTAGCTAAAATAGCAGACTTTAAGTTTGAATAAAATCACAAGCTTTGCATTTCTGCTTTTTATACTTCCAATATGACCAATGTGAAGTGCATTACCGTAGTTCAAATTTCTCTCACAAATACTATCCATAGACAATTAGCTGTCCATTAAACTAATTAACGAGCATTAAACTAAGCATAATACTCCTAATAAGGAGATAATTCTGTCCTTAGATCTTCAACTCCAATCCAAGGACGTGTTTTCATACCCACACACAAAAAAATAGACTGTCAGAGAAGGAGAGAAGAGAGTCCATACTGTTTGAGCCTCTGTGTGTGCACACATACACTTGAAATATTAGGTTGTTAGCAAGCACCATTACGAAGTGAGAAAGGGAGGCGAACAGAGAGCCATTCTTTCACGAGGAGGTGCCATGTCCCAACCATCACACTCCCGGCACATGAGGGCTCCAATGGCACCTGAGGGGGAATCTCATGGCTGTCATCCCAGAAAGCCTCCTGCACTGATGCAGGCCTGCCATCTGCTCTCCATATGAGATAAAAATGAGGAATTGTCTTCGAAAAGCCATCTTTCTCTCTTCTTCAACTCACCAACTAAAAAATCGTTGTTATTGCTATGATATTCTGGAAGCAAAAACAGGAAGCCACACCATTAGTTGCTGGTTGACTAACGCTGTGGGTAATTACCTTAAATGCTAACAGAGTTGCTGGGACATTCCTGTTATGCAGTACACTTAAAAAATAAATAAATAAATAAATAAATGAGCTTATGTTTTAATTTAAGGAAGTCTACAAACTTGTGAAATATGCTCTGATTTAACTATTTACACATTTGCAAGGAAATTAACCAGATGGAATCTAACAGAACAGAAATAAACTTTTTCCCATTGGGGGAATGAGATTTAACTATATTTTGAAATGTATTAATTATCATAGCAAGTTCTACAATTGACCCTTTGCATGGAGTTTGATTGACATGCTGAATGATCACAACGCCAAATCTGCCAGCAGGTGAGTAGATTAACGTCTGTGGACTTGAACTTGAAAAAATGGTGTGTTTTGACGTCTTTCCGCGGTTGAAACGATGCGTTTTGTTGTTCATTCATGTTTATTCTTTCATATTACTTTACTAGTAAAGAGAAAGAAATGATCAGTTGACGTGCCGCTTAAACTGAGGTGCTACAGCACATTAAAGAGCCGCGAAACGATATCTAGCGTACAAAACGACAAAATTTGAAAAATGTTAAATTTTTGTGTCATACCTAAAGTAACCTGCTGTGTCTTGTCTGTCGACGTGTCGTCAGTTTTCTCGTTGCTCTGTGATGTAATGTTATTTTTCACTGCCTGAGAACTTGATGTGTGGCGAGGGTTGCCAGGTGTTCACAACAAAACCCACCCAATTGCTATTCAAAACTATCCCAATCCCATTTCGGAGAGTGTTCCCCAGTAAAAGTCGCATTCCAGGCGCTAAATATCGCTTCAACCCACGGACATGAAAAACAACCCGCGACAACGGTGTAAAAGTAGCCTAATTTCGCAGAAAAAAAACGGCGGATTTGGCAACACGTGAGAGTGCCTGGCTTGTAGGGCATAAAAACAGTAACGAACGGGGGCGGGTCTTTACGAAGTGTCAATTTAATAAAAAAAATTACACATTAAAAAGCCACAAAATGGTATTTACTGTTTGAATTTCTTACAAAATGACAAAATTTGAAAGCTGAGAAAAAAAAAAAACATTGCGAAAAAAAACATGAAATCTCTGATATAAACAATATTTCTTGATAAACTTTGTTTTTCCGTTTTAAAAATATGACAAATATAGTTAAATCTATAATTAACAGTAGTAGAATTATTTAAAATTAACCCTTATGTTTACTTAATTGTCCATCAGCAGGGAGTTTGATTGACAGGAGATCTGACCAATCTTAACACTGAATCTGTCATTTTTTGTCTGACAAACAAACCAGACAGCAGAGCAGATTGTCTGTGGACTTGAACTAGAAAAATGTTGTGTACTTACATATTTCCGTGGTTGAAACAAGATACCTTCTAGTATTGATTCATGTTTCTTTTATACTAAAAACTAATAAAGAGCAAGAGATGATCGGTTCACACACCGCTTGAACTGAGGCGCTACGGCAATCTGTCACGGCACATTAAAGAGCCACAAAACAGTGTTTATTCTTTGAATTTATTTTTAAAAAATGACAGTTTGAAAGCTGAGACTTACATATCTAAAGCAACCTGCTCTGTCTTGTCTGACGGCGTGTTGTCAGTTTTCTTTTTGATCCGCGATGTTTTTTTTCAGTGCTTGAGAACATGATGTGTGGCGAGGGTTGCCAGGTGTTCACAACAAAAGCCTCCCAATTGCTACTCAAAACTAGCCCCCGGTAAAAGTTGCATTCCAAGGAGGAAATACACGTTTTTTGGCGGCGTTTCCCTGGTAAAATGATTTTCGAGTAACATGAACTAATAACACCACAATGCATCACAGAATTAATCAAATCTATTGCTTATACTTACTATTGTTTCTGCTGTTGTTTTCTCTCCAAAACCATGCCATGTCCTGGAAGATGATGTCGTTAATGAACAGGGGTTTTTTTTAAAGGGACATTACACAAAAAACAACAGGATAAAATGCGTGAATGCATAAAAAAACATTGCGAAAAACATGACATTTCCAATTAAAACAATATTTTTCTCTTTGCTCTGCAATGTATTTTTCACTGTGTGAGAACATAAAGGGTTGCCAGGTTTTCACCAAAAAACCCACCCAATTGTTTTGGAGGGGATCCGCAAGTAAAAGTCGCATTCTGGGAGGTAAAATACACATTTTTGGCGGGGTTTCCCTGGTAAAATTTGCATTCCTAGGGCTAAATATCACATTATTGGGGTCGCTTTAACCCGCGGACATGAAAAACAACCTGTGACAACAGTGTAAAAGTAACCCAATTCCACGGAAAAAACTCGGATTTGGCAACATTGGGCATGAAAGCGTCATGGCATGTCAGACATAGCAATAGAAACAAGGGGGGGAGTGCGGGTCTTTGCGAAGGGTCAATTTAATCAAAAATGATTTTCGAGTAACAAACTAATAACACCACAATGCATCACAGAATGAATTAAATCCATTGCTCATACTTACTTTTGTTTCTGCTGTTGTTTCTCTCCAAAAGGGTGCCATGTCCTGGCAGATGATGTCATTAATGAACAGGCTTTTTTTAAAGGGACATTACACAAAAAATAACAGGATAAAATGTGTGAATACATAAAAAACGTTGCGAAAAACATGACATTTCCGATTAAAGCAATATTTTTCTCTTTGCTCTGCAATGTATCTTTCACTGTGTGAGAACATAAAAGGTTGCCAGGTTTTCACAAAAAAAAAAAAACCCACCCAGTTGTTTTGGAGGGGTTCCCCCAGTTAAAAAAGTCGCGTTCTGGGTGGTAAAATACACGTTTTTGGCGGGGTTCCCCTGGTAAAATTCACATTCCTGGGGCTAAATATCACATTATTGGGGTCGCTTCGGACATGAAAAACAACCCGTGACAACAGTGTGAAAGTAACCCAATTCTACGGAAAAAACAATGGATTTGGCAACATTGGGCGTGAAAGCGTCATGGCTTGTTGGACACAGCAATAGAATCAAAAGGGGCAGGTTTTTGCAAACGGTCAATTTAAAAAAAAAAAAAAAAAGATTTTCAAGTAACATAGTAATAACACCACAGTGCATCAAAGAATGAATCAAATCCATTGTTTATACTTAGTATTGTTTCTGCTGTTGTTTTCCCTCCAAAACAATGCCACTTCCTAGAGGATGATGTCATTAATGAACAGGCTTTTGTTTTTTAAAGGGACATTACAAAAAAAATAACAACATAAAACATGTAAACGGATATCAAACATTGTGAACATGAAATATCCAATTAAAACAATATTTCTAGATAAACTCACTTTTAAAAAATAAACATAAATATAGCAACATCTAATAGTAGTAGAATTATTTAAAATTAACCCTTGTTTTTACTTTTTTTTTTACTGTTTTTTACTTTTTTTGATATTGTGAGAGACTAAAATTATTTCAATCTTTAAAAAATGTGAGTTTAACATTTTTTAAATGCTAAAAATGAAACCAAAAAGGCCCTGCACATCTGGAATGACAATTCTATAGTTGAGCTGATTTACATTTAATCATACATACGTTTAATAACGACATGTTCCTTCTGTAAGTAACCCCTCCATGCCTTTTGTTTTGTCACTCTGCGCAAATTATCCTGGCTCCCACAGAGCCTACAAGAAATAGCATTATTTTATGACACCATGAGGAGAAAAACAGTAGAAAAAAAGAGAGAGAAAAAGGGAGATGGGCAAAAAAAAAAAAAAAAAAGGTCCTTCAGGGAACATGGTGTAAATGAACTTCCAGGAATGACACAGGCGAGCAATGAGGCGTGGATAGAAAATATACGCTGCACATCATCGGATAGAGATGCCAGTGGAAATGGCTTCATTGAAGTGTCAGCCCTCATCCATCAATCAATCATCCGCAAGAAACAATAACGGCCGCGGCGATGGTGCGGCTTTTATGGGGCTTACTCATGGGTATCGGCAACAGCACTTAAGGGTGGCTCTGACACAGGAGGAAAAAGCGAGGTTAGGGGTATGCAGACGCATTTCACATGCAGGTAGAGCGCAGGAGGCAGAAAAAGAGAGTGGGGGTTGGGGGGGTGGGGGGAATCACACTTAGTGGACGTGCTTTTGCGAAAAGAAAAAGAAAGAAAAAGCGAAAAACTCCCCTGGCAAAAAAGAGAAATAGCCCGCCGCCCCGTGCTCCTGATCCAGAGTGTAGAAAGGTGGAAAACAAAGCTGTCTTCCATCTATCATTCACCCTCCATCTATCAATTCTGCGCTGTGTTTTGAGATTGTGATGTTTAGGCATTGTAATATTTATGGCTCGATGATAGAAGGGAAGACGGGCTCAGACGGGCCGACGTTAGATGTATATTTTCACGGGGTCGTGACCTCGGTCTCGTATCTCCCTCAGCGGTTTGGTGTCAAATACGCTAATGCAACATCTGGGGAAGAGCGATTACGCTTTTTGTTTACAAGATGAAATTTCCTGAGCAGGGATCATTTTGGCGGCCAATCAGAAGGGTGTTAAGAGAGCATTTAAAGATGTTATTTAAAGGAACAGTGCACCCAAAAATGTACATTACATCACTGTTTACTCAGCCTGGTATGGAAGCTGGTTTCCACCACAGAATAAAAAAATGTAACTAAAGGTAATTGAAAGTTCGCAAACAACTTGATTGACAGGCGATCCGACCAATCATAACGCAGAATCTGCAGAATCAGAATCTTCTATCCAACAAACAAATAAGACAGGAGAGTAGGTTAACTTTTGTGGACTTAAACTTGAAACGTGTATTGACGTCTTTCCGCACTAGAAATAAAGTACATTCTGATTAATTATGTATAGAAGATCGGTTCACATGCCATTGAACTAATAAGGCAATACACTGATCTTTCATGACATATTAAAGAACCACAAAACGATATTTATTGTTTGAATTTCTTAAAAAATGCTAACATTTTAAAGCTGAGACCTTGTTTCATACCTGAAGTAACCTGTTCTGTCTTGTCTGTCGACATGTTGAACATGATGTGTAGGGTGAGAAAGGCATTGTTTGTCGAATATAGCAACAGTAACTAAGTGGGGGGGGGGGGGGGGGGTTGCGAAGCGTCAATTGACATTTTTCCTCGCAGTTCTTAATTTACATCATTCTGACTTTTTTTTCATTTATAGTTTATATCTCACAATTCTGACTTTTTCTTTCATTTTTTAGTTTGTATCTCATTGGAAAGATGTTTCTTACCATTTTTAGTTTGTATTTTACAATTATGACATTGTTCTTGCGATTTTTAGTTTATATTTTACAAATATGACTTTTTCTTTCAAGTATTAGTTTGTATCTCACAATTATCAACATTTTTAGTTTGTATCTTACAATTATGACTTTCTTTCAATTTTTAGTTTGTATCTCACAGTGACTTTTTCTTAAAATTTTTAGTTTGGATCTCAAAATTATGACATTTTTCTAGCAATTTTTAATTTGCAATTATGACTTTTTCCTTTCATTTTTTAGTTTGTATCTCATTGGAAAGATGTTTCTTACCATTTTTAGTTTGTATTTTACAATTATGACATTGTTCTTGCGATTTTTAGTTTATATTTTACAAATATGACTTTTTCTTTCAAGTATTAGTTTGTATCTCACAATTATCAACATTTTTAGTTTGTATCTTACAATTATGACTTTCTTTCAATTTTTAGTTTGTATCTCACAGTGACTTTTTCTTAAAATTTTTAGTTTGGATCTCAAAATTATGACATTTTTCTAGCAATTTTTAATTTGCAATTATGACTTTTTCCTTTCATTTTTTAGTTTGTATCTCACAATTATGACTTTATCTTTTAATTTTTAGTCAATATCTCAAAATTATGACATTTTTCTTGCAATTTTTAATTTGTATCTTACATTTATGGCATTTTTCTTGCAACTTTGTATTTTATTTCTCACATTTCTGACTTTCTCTTTTAATTTTTAGTTTGTATCTTACAATTATGGCTTTTTCTCTCATTTTTTAGTTTGTATCTCACAATTATGACTATATCTTTAAATTTTTAGTCTGTATCTCAAAATTCTGACATTTTCTTGCAATTTTCAGTTTGTATCTTACATTTATGGCATTTTTCTTGCAACTTTGCATTTTATTTCTAACATCTCTGACTTTATCTTTCAAATTTTAGTTTGTGTCTCACAATTTTGACTTTAAATTCTTAGTTTTTGTTTTAAAATTGACTTTTTTTTCTATTTTTAGTTTGTATCTTAAAATTATGGCATTTTTCTTGCAATTTTTTATTTTATTTCTTACAATTATGACTTTTTCTTTCAATTTTTAATCTGTATCTCAAAATTATGACATTTTTCTCACAATTTTTCATTTTACATCTCACAATTCTGGGGTTTTCCTTCAATTTTAGTGTGTATCTTACAATTATGGCATTTTTCTTGCAACTTTTAACTTTATACCTTACAATTATGACTTTTTCTTTCAGTTTTTAGTCTGTATCTCAAAATTATGACATTTTTCTTGCAATTTTTCCATTTTATATCACAATGATGACTTTTTTCTTTCAACTTTTAGTTTGTATCTTACAGTTATAACATTTTTCTTGCAATTTTTAATTTTATATCTCACAATTCTGACTTTTCCTTGGAATTTTTAGTTTATATCTTACAAATATGACTTTTTCTTTCAAGTATTAGTTTGTATCTCACAATTATCAAAATTTTTAGTTTGTATCTTACAATTATGACTTTCTTTCAATTTTTAGTTTGTATCTCACAGTGACTTTTTCTTAAAATTTTTAGTTTGGATCTCAAAATTATAACATTTTTCTAGCAATTTTTAATTTGCAATTATGACTTTTTCCTTTCATTTTTTAGTTTGTATCTCACAATTATGACTTTATCTTTTAATTTTTAGTCAATATCTCAAAATTATGACATTTTTCTTGCAATTTTTAATTTGTATCTTACATTTATGGCATTTTTCTTGCAACTTTGTATTTTATTTCTCACATTTCTGACTTTCTCTTTTAATTTTTAGTTTGTATCTTACAATTATGGCTTTTTCTCTCATTTTTTAGTTTGTATCTCACAATTATGACTATATCTTTAAATTTTTAGTCTGTATCTCAAAATTCTGACATTTTCTTGCAATTTTCAGTTTGTATCTTACATTTATGGCATTTTTCTTGCAAGTTTGCATTTTATTTCTAACATCTCTGACTTTATCTTTCAAATTTTAGTTTGTGTCTCACAATTTTGACTTTAAATTCTTAGTTTTTGTTTTAAAATTGACTTTTTTTCTATTTTTAGTTTGTATCTTAAAATTATGGCATTTTTCTTGCAATTTTTTATTTTATTTCTTACAATTATGACTTTTTCTTTCAATTTTTAATCTGTATCTCAAAATTATGACATTTTTCTCACAATTTTTCATTTTACATCTCACAATTCTGGGGTTTTCCTTCAATTTTAGTGTGTATCTTACAATTATGGCATTTTTCTTGCAATTTTTAATTTTATACCTTACAATTATGACTTTTTCTTTCAGTTTTTAGTCTGTATCTCAAAATTATGAAATTTTTCTTGCAATTTTTCCATTTTATATCACAATGATGACTTTTTTCTTTCAACTTTTAGTTTGTATCTTACAGTTATAACATTTTTCTTGCAATTTTTAATTTTATATCTCACAATTCTGACTTTTCCTTGGAATTTTTAGTTTATATCTTACAAATATGACTTTTTCTTTCAAGTATTAGTTTGTATCTCACAATTATCAAAATTTTTAGTTTGTATCTTACAATTATGACTTTCTTTCAATTTTTAGTTTGTATCTCACAGTGACTTTTTCTTAAAATTTTTAGTTTGGATCTCAAAATTATAACATTTTTCTAGCAATTTTTAATTTGCAATTATGACTTTTTCCTTTCATTTTTTAGTTTGTATCTCACAATTATGACTTTATCTTTTAATTTTTAGTCTGTATCTCAAAATTATGACATTTTTCTTGCAATTTTTAATTTTACATCTCACAATTCTGGGGTTTTCCTTCAATTTTAGTGTGTATCTTACAATTATGGCATTTTTCTTGCAATTTTTAATTTTATACCTTATAATTATGACTTTTTCTTTCAGTTTTTAGTCTGTATCTCAAAATTATGACATTTTTCTTGCAATTTTTCCATTTTATATCACAATGATTACTTTTTTCTTTTAATTTTTAGTCTGTATCTCAAAATTATGACATTTTTCTTGCAATTTTTAATTTGTATCTTACATTTATGGCATTTTTCTTGCAACTTTGTATTTTATTTCTCACATTTCTGACTTTCTCTTTCAATTTTTAGTTTGTATCTTACAATTATGACTTTTTCTCTCATTTTTTAGTTTGTATCTCACAATTATGACTACATCTTTAAATTTTTAGTCTGTATCTCAAAATTCTGACATTTTCTTGCAATTTTCAGTTTGTATCTTACATTTATGGCATTTTTCTTGCAACTTTGCATTTTATTTCTAACATCTCTGACTTTATCTTTCAAATTTTAGTTTGTATCTCACAATTTTGACTTTAAATTCTTAGTTTTTGTTTTAAAATTGACTTTTTTTTTCTATTTTTAGTTTGTATCTTAAAATTATGGCATTTTTCTTGCAATTTTTTTATTTTATTTCTTACAATTATGACTTGTTCTTTCAATTTTTAATCTGTATCTCAAAATTATGACATTTTTCTCACAATTTTTCATTTTACATCTCACAATTCTGGGGTTTTCCTTCAATTTTAGTGTGTATCTTACAATTATGGCATTTTTCTTGCAATTTTTAATTTTTTACCTTACAATTATGACTTTTTATTTCAGTTTTTAGTCTGTATCTCAAAATTATGACATTTTTCTTGCAATTTTTCCATTTTATATCACAATGATGACTTTTTTCTTTTAACTTTTAGTTTGTATCTTACAGTTATAACATTTTTCTTGCAATTTTTAATTTTATATCTCACAATTCTGACTTTTCCTTGGAATTTTTAGTGTGTATCTTACAATTATGGCATTTGTCTTGCAATTTTTAATTTTTTACCTTACAATTATGACTTTTTATTTCAGTTTTTAGTCTGTATCTCAAAATTATGACATTTTTCTTGCAATTTTTCCATTTTATATCACAATGATGACTTTTTTCTTTTAACTTTTAGTTTGTATCTTACAGTTATAACATTTTTCTTGCAATTTTTAATTTTATATCTCACAATTCTGACTTTTCCTTGGAATTTTTAGTGTGTATCTTACAATTATGGCATTTGTCTTGCAATTTTTAATTTTACATCTCACAATTCTGGCTTTTTCTTTCAATTTTCAGTGTGAATCTCGCAATTATGGCATTTTTCTTGCAAATTCCAGTGTTTATCTTACAATTATGACTTACCTTCCATTTACTATTTTTAGTTTGTATTTTACAGTTGACATTTTTCTTTTAATTTTTAGTTTATATCTCACAATTCAGTTTTTTTTTTCCATTTCTTAGTTTATATCTAACAATTAGATTTCAGTTTTTCCTCACAATTCTTTTTCTTTTAATTTTTAGTTTGTATCCTACAGTTCTGACTTTTTCTTTCAATTTTTAGTTTATATCTCTCAATTCAGTTTTTTTCTTCCATTTCTTAGTTTATATCTAACAATTCAGATTTTTTTTTCCCCAACTAATTCTAATATAAATAGAATTGTGAGGGGAAAAAAGCAATTGCACTTATTTATTTCATGACAGATAATTCAACAGAATTGTGAGATGTAAACTCAGAATTGTCTCAGTTCTAACTTTTTTAAGAATCGCAAGAAACAAAGTCTTAAACTGTCATTTCTTCCTGTGAGCTGAATTTTCAGAGTGTCACATGATCCTTCAGAAATCATTCTAATATGATGATTCGATATCCAAGAAACATTTCTTATTAATATCAATGTTGAAAACCCTTTTTGCTGCTTAATATTTTGTGGAAATTGTTGTATGAATGATATTTATGCATGTGTGTGAGTGAATTTTGAGTTAAACTATTCCTTTAAGACTTTAGGAAATGTACTATTCAACAGCTGGGCGTGTTTTTTGTCCAAAAAAGTGTGTTGAATAGTTTTTTTGCCCCATTTTCAGGGAACAGTGACAACAATGTCATTTGTTAAAAATCCTCATCCCATTAATGGGTTCAGCCAACAGAGAGCAAACGTGGGCTGATGGAAGCAGCGAAATCTTTAAACGCAGAAACAGTCGCTTTTACTGTACGTACGTCTTTTGATTTCCCCCAACCAGGTCTCTTGATGGCTTCTTAGCAACATGAAACATGACACATCATCCATTATTCTGAACGTGTGCCTTGCTATCTTAGCCCGCTCCATATGGTCCTGCTTGTCTCCAGACACCCAAATCCCTTTCCCGAGGCCAGCGGCTGTTTTTTTCCGCAAGAGCCATTATATCTCCCTTCTTTCTCAGAGGGATCCACCAACGATGATGAGCAATCACAGCGAACGCCGACTTTACATCTCTCCAAAAAAACAAAAGTCGGATTCCTTCGGTCTCACCGTGCTCGTCTGGCCCACTTGCTAATTCATGCAAGTTGACAATCTGGAGGAGGCAATTATCAATGACGACAACATCGCCCATAAAGAGACCACATGACTGATATGAAGTTTCCATGTGCTGCTTTTGTCTGGAGTGAAGAGAAACAGACGCCTGAAACAAAGAAACAAGAAAGAAGATCCAGTGTTAGAAAGTATATTCAGAACTGTTTAACTGAATTTATTATACGATTATCAAATGAATCACTCGTTTGCTGTCTAATGCTGACTATAAGACATTTTAAATTTGTCCTAAATCGTATTTTGAGTGCATTTTTGAAAATCTTAGATAGCACAGAAAAGCTATAATGCATAACATGAATATACTATTGTTATTTTAATATTTGATTTAAAAAAAAAAATAGCAATATTGTGAAATATTATTACAATTTCAAATTACTGTTTTCCATTTGAATATATTTTAAAATATAATTTATTCCTTTGATACAAAGTTGAATTTTCAGCATCATTACTCCAGTTTTCTGTGTTACAATATGATGATTTGCTGCTAAATTATTATCGATTATTTTTGGGCCTCAAATATAAACAATGATTTTTATAATCAATGTTGAAAAGTAAGTGTTGCAGCTTAATATTATAAATAGTTCAAAGAACACCTTTTTGTAAAATCTTACATTTTTTATATTTTGAATGGCACTATATGACAATTCCACAAACATATTAAGCATCATAAACATTTTTCAACATTGATAATAATAATAAATGTTTCTTGAGCAGTAAACCAGCATATTAGAATAATTTCTGACGGATCATGCGACACTGAAGACTGGAGTAATGACACTGAAAATTCAGCTTTGCATCACAAAAATAAATTACATTTTAAAATATATTCAAATAGAAAACAGTTATTTTAAATGGTTATAATATTTCACAATATTACAGTTTTTACTGCATCTCTGATCAAATATATGCAGCCTTGGTGAGCAAAAAAGCCTTTTTTTACATTTACTTTTTGGGGGGCAATATTTAGTCTATATCTTAAAATTATGACTTTCAACATTTAGTTTATATCTCACAATTCCAACTTTTTCTTTCAATTTTTAATTTTATATCTCACAATTATGTCATTTTTCTTCCAATTTTTATTTTTTATCTCATAATTGACTTTTTTTTTTTTGCAATTTTTAGTTTATATCTCACAATTATGACATTTTTCTTGCAATTTTTAGTTTGTATCTCATAATTATGACATTTTCTTGCAATTTTTAATTTTATATCTCACAATTATGACATTTTTTCTTGCAATTTTTAGTTTGTATCTCATAATTATGACATTTTTCTTGTAATTTTTAATTTTATATCTCACAATTATGTCATTTTTCTTCCAATTTTTATTTTTTATCTCATAATTGACTTTTTTTTTTTTGCAATTTTTAGTTTATATCTCACAATTATGACATTTTTCTTGCAATTTTTAGTTTGTATCTCATAATTATGACATTTTCTTGCAATTTTTAATTTTATATCTCAATTACGACATTTTTTCTTGCAATTTTTAGTTTGTATCTCATAATTATGACATTTTTCTTGTAATTTTTAATTTTATATCTTACAATTATGACATTTGTTTTTTGCAATTTTTAGTTTAAATCCCACAATTATGTCTTTTTCTTTCAATTTTTAGTTTGTATCTTACAATGATGACATTTTTCCTGTAATTTTTGAATTTTTTATCTCACAATTATGACTTCTTTTTTTTTTTGTAAGTTTTAGTCTATATCTTACAACTCTGACTTTCTGTCAATTTTATATCTCACAATTCTGACTTTTTCTTTCAATTTTTAGTTTGTATCTCATAACTGACATTTTTCTTGCAATATTTAGTTTATATCTCACAATTCTGACGTTTTCTTTCAATTTTTAGTTTGTATCTCATAATTATGACATTTTATTGCAATTTTTAATCTTGTATCTCACAATTCTGACATTTTCTTTCAATTTTTAGTTTGTATCTCATAATTATGACATTTTTCTTGTAATTTTTAATTTTATATCTTACAATTATGACATTTGTTTTTTGCAATTTTTAGTTTAAATCCCACAATTATGTCTTTTTCTTTCAATTTTTAGTTTGTATCTTACAATGATGACATTTTTCCTGTAATTTTTGAATTTTTTATCTCACAATTATGACTTCTTTTTTTTTTTTGTAAGTTTTAGTCTATATCTTACAACTCTGACTTTCTGTCAATTTTATATCTCACAATTCTGACTTTTTCTTTCAATTTTTAGTTTGTATCTCATAATTATGACATTTTATTGCAATTTTTAATCTTGTATCTCACAATTCTGACATTTTCTTTCAATTTTTAGTTTGTATCTCATAATTTTGACACTTTTCTTGCAATTTTAAATAATATATATTACAATTTAAAAAAAAATTATCTCACAAAATTTTTTATCTTTTTTATTTTTTATTATTTTTAAGTTGATCATAGTAATAAATTACATTTTAAAACATATTCAGATTTTAAAATCTATTCAAATAGAACACAGCTGTTTTAAATTATACTAGTATTTCACAATATTACTGTTCTTACTGCATCCCTAATCAAATAAAAACAGCCTTGATGAGCAAAAAAGATTTGACTCTCAAAAACATGTTTTTTTTTTGTTTTTTGTTTTTTTTTGAAAGTCACATTTTTTCCAAACTTTTGACTGGTGGTGTATATAAATAGCCCATGCATGCACATATATATATTTATCCTCTGAGCTCATGCTTCTGTGTTACTCATGTAAAACACCCACTGATCTGCATCAAAGTCTACGTGAAATGAAATGCGTGCACAGACGAGTGGATGCAATGTTTGCATGAAAGCACATTTCAGATCTGAATTGTGCACTAAGCCATAAAACATGAAACATACAACACAAAAACAACAGTTAAGACAAAAGTGACAGATTATACACTGATTAAAATACACACTATAGTTGCTATGATTAATTAATCAAAACATTGATTTTAAAATATCAAACCGAAGCAGACAGTCAAACATTTTTATGGCGAACAAATAATTTGCCTGACAGGGGGAAACGGCGCTAATAAAATATGTATACAGTCGCCTTATACTACTCGTCCACGGGGAATATCGCCACAAAAGCTCTCGCAAATACTATGACAAGCAATAGGGTAACCGCATGCGGTCCCATGTTGCACATAACTCTAATTAACATCTGAGTATTGTTCTCCTGCACATTACCTGCTGCACACAGCATTGCGTGGGGCCCGGGCAGTGCGGTGCGTGCCAGATCCCTATGTCAGCAAAAGCAACACCTCCTGTGGTGAATAAAGCAGAACCCAGTGGAAATAAACGTCTCTTCTGCAGGGTGTGACCCCGGGCACAAAGGGGCCCACACCTTCACAGAAAACAAGGCAGGACGAAAACAGGAATTAACTATTGTGCTGTAACAGCAGGGGATGACGGCGCGAGCTGTAATAGTTGCTCTGCATTGCATGTGTGCATTAGAAAATGCTAGTTAAGAGAACATTTAAAGGCGCAGCCATCTTTTCTTTTCTTACCAAAGTTTCACATAAAAATAAACTGCAGTTGCTGTTATAGTAACAAATATGACTATTATGACTCATGCACTTTCTGAAATAAAAGGTACAAGCTGCCACTAGAGCTCTTTATACCTTATTTATCGTTAAATGCTACATATTAGTGGTTTAAAATGCATATTAGTAACTTTAACCTCATGGTAGCACTTTATTTTACAGTCCTGTTCCGCGTGTACAGACTATGTACTTATTATAGTAATTACTATAACTAGGTAATAACTACAGTATAGGTACTAACCCTGAACCTACTCTTAAACCTAACCCTAAACCATGTAGTAACCGCATATTACCAGAACTTTCTCAGGTAGGTACACTGTGTAAGTACATATACTGTATAATAAAGTGCAACCAGCCTCGCTAATTATTGGACGCTTTTGATTGTGAAATAAATTAAACATGGGTGACAAACATGAGAGTGTATAGAATAGCATTGCAACTGAAAATGCAACTGCATAATGTTGCATCCATCAGTAGGTTGCGGGATGAAATTGAATAATAATTGAGATTGGCATGCAAAAATTAAAACTTTTAAGAAAAGCTTTCATTTTTTAACAATAAATGGAGCTGAGTTTAATGTTGAATTGTTACACCTGTAACTGGGAGAATAAGAACACCATTTTTTGGTGTGTGTTTGTGAATAATAATAATAATAATGATAATAATAATAATAACAACAATAACAATAACAATAACAACAACAATAATAATAATAATAAATATAATAATAATAATAATAATAATAAAGCCTAATAAAAAGTCATTGCCATTCATTTTTTATTTTATTTATTTATTTGCATTAGGAAATTATTTATAAAAAAATAACCACATTTCTACTCAAAATGTAAAATGTAATGCTGAGGAAAATTAAACGTAATAATTAAAATAATCATTTTTTAAAGTGTCAAAGAAATGTAAATGAGTATAACTGAAAATCCTATTAACTAACACTAAAATTATGTATACTTAAAACTGTATCTTAAAATATATCATTTGCATCATTTTGCATGTGAAAAACTTTTTTTTTTTTGTGGAGGAAATGTGGTGATTTCACAACGTAGAAGTCACAACGTAAAAACCTTAATGAACTCTTTTAATTTTCTTCATGCAAAATATAATTTCTTAATTTGATTTCATTCGATTCTTTCGAAAACGTCTAAAAAAACTTTAATCTTAGAACAATAAATGGAGCCGAGTTTAATGGTGAATTATTACAGTTGTATCTGAGAGATTAAGAATTTAATAATAAAATATTTTACATAAAATATACGCTTTGTACATAAAACAAATATTGTTGGAGTATGTTTTAAAAGAAAATACCATTTAAGTCTTTCGACTTCAAAATTTCTGGCTTAATTCAATGTGAGACTTGCTGATTCTTTGTAATTATTTGTCAAATTTACTAGAAATTTCTGAGTGAAAATTGCTTCTACACCAGCTTTTAGAGTGTATAATAATAATAATAATAATAATAATACCCAATAAAAAGTCCATTTTTTTATTATTATTATTATTATTATTATTATTATTATTATTGATTTATTTGTATTTATTCATTTATTTATTTATTTGCATTAGAAAATTATTTATAAAAATTAAGCAAATTTCTACTCAAATTTCAAAATGTAATGCTTAGGATAATTAATAATTAAAATAATCATTATTTGATTTTATTAAAGAAATGTAAATTAGCATAACTGAAAATCCTATTAACTAACACAAAAATTATGTATACTTAAAACTGTATCTTAAAATATAGCTTGTTTTGCATTACAGTCATGAGCATGACTTAAAAAAAATGAGAAATATTGAGAAAATGGGACAATCTGGAGCAAACTGTGGAGGTAATGTGTTAAAGTCACAATGCAAAAACCTCTTAATGAACTTTTCATTTTCTTGATGCTAAACATAATTTCTAATTTGATTTTTTTTTTTTTTTCAATTCTTTGTAAGACAAGCTTTAATTTTGTAACAATAAAGGGAGCAGAGTTTTATGTTAAATCATTACAGTTGTATCTGGAAGAATAAGAATTTAAAAATAAAATATTGTATATAAAATATACGTGTATTATTATTATTTATTATTATTATTATTATTTATTTATTTGTATTTTATTTATTTATTTATTTTTGAAGCTGTACATACAACAAAAATTGCTGGAGTATGTTTTAAAGGAAAATACCATTTCAGTTTTTCTACTTCAAAATTTCTTGCTTAATTTAAAGTGATTCTTGCCGATTCTTTGTAATTATTTGTCAAATTTACTCACAATTTCTGAGTGGAAACTTTTTCTACACTAATATTTAGTGTGTAATAATAATAATAATAATAATAATAATAATAATAATAAAACTTAATAAAAAGTTCATTGTTTTATTTATTGTTTTAGTTTTTTTTTTTACTTATTTGCATTAGGAAATTATGTATACAAATTAACCAAATTTCTACTCAGAATGTAAAATAAACTTTCTAAAAAAATTCATTAAAGAAATGTAAATTACCATAACTGTAAATCCTGTTAACTAACACTAAAATTATGCATATTTAGAATTAAAATAATCTTAGAATGTCAAATCATTACAGTTGCATCTGGAAGAATAAGAACTTAAAAATTAATTATTTTACATAAAATATACAAATATACAAAAATGATTTTAATTCAAAGTGATACTTAAGTATGTCACATTTACTAACAATTTCGGAGTGAAAATTATTTCTACACCAGTTTTTAGTGTGTATAATAATAATAATAATAATAATAATAATAATAATAATAATAATAATAATATGGCCTAGCATAAGGTCTATTGGTTTTTTATATCATTTTATTTAATTTATTATTATTAATTAATTATTTATTTATTATTATTTGTTTATTTTTGCATTAGGAAATTATTTCTAAAAATTAAGCAAATTTCTACTCAAAATTTTAAATGTAATGCTTAATATAATTGCTTAGTATAATTTAAGGTAATAATTAAAAGTCCTTTTTTCATTTAAAAAAACCCTGTAATTTAGTAAAACTGAAAATCCTCTTAACTAACACTAAAATGATGCATACTTAACATTCTCTCTTAAAATATACTTGTTTTGCATTAGTCATGAACATGACAAAAGAAAATGGGACAATCTGGAGCAAATTGTGGAGGAAATGTGGTGATTTTAAAATAAAGTCACAATACAAAACCTCCTAATGAGCCGTTTTCATTTTCTTCGTGCAAAATATAATTTCTTAATTTGTTTTCTTTCGATTCTGAGGGTAAAATAAAACACTTTGGGGACTGAAGCAAGTGGCTATTAGGCTCCTTGCAAATCCGTGGTCGTGTTTGCCTTGAAAAAACATTTTTCTTACTCCAAACAACCTCAGCACCGCTAAAGCAACACTAAAACTCCCTCATCACGGCCAGTGATTTACAAGAAGCCTGGGTGCTTTCCAACTTTCACAAGCCGTAATGAGGCTTGATCCAGACGTGTACCGATCACCGCAGACCAGCAGCATCAAATAAACACAGCAAAATAAATCCGTGTTCGCTAGAAACCCTCAAGAGGCGGAAAAACGCGCTTCGGATCGGACTTGAGGGATTTGGGCAAACAGGAAGCGTGTCACGAACCGAGGTTGTGCTTCCTTCCCCCTGCCGTCCATCCAGATGCTCGCTCTGGCCTGTGTTTGAGGGGCATGTGAGGGTGATACTAAGTGAAATGCTCATTTTGCGTTTGTGATTATCGAGACCCATGGGCGATATGCGCTAATGTGAGCTAATGCAATAGATTACACAGCGCTGGCCCTGGGGAGCAGACAGCAAGCAGATGTGCTATAGTCAAAAAGGAAAGGAGGGGGTGAACGACTCTGTTTAATGTGCTGGATACTGTCCTTTGTAATTTGCTGTTGACAGACTTAAGCACTGTGATGCACTCGGCCAGGTTCGGCACAGACGAACAAAGCAAATGAACGATTACTAATGCACGGCTGTCTAGTACAAGTGTGTGGGCCTCAAATGAAAGACGCGGAGGATTATTATTCAACGCAACGTAGTCATCTCGTATCCAGAACGGTGAATGATTGTTTTATCTGTAAAGGACCTAATATGTCTTTGTGTGAAGAGTTCATTGTGTCCCGGGATTAAATGAAGCAAAAGCACATGGTTTCGCTGGCGGCTGTTCACATGTTGGTACACACTGCCCTCTAGTGTGCTGCCGGTGAAGTCGCATTATAAATGTGTAAAGAATAAGTCCGGGTCAAACTTCACCTCACAGTCTTATGCATTGCATTGCATGAAATAAGTAATATTGTGGAATATTATTACAATTTAATTTTCTTTTAATTTTGTAATTAGATTTCTTAATTCTTAATAATTATTATTATTATTCTTTTATAATTGTATTATTTTTATAATAATAAATAATAAAAAAGTACAAATATGTTGTATTTATTTATTTATTTATTTATTTATTTATTTATTTATAGCATTAGGAAAATATAAAATTTAAGCAAATTTCTACTCAGAATGTAAAATGTAATGCTTGGGATAATTAAATGTAATAATTAAAATAATCATTTTTTAAAAAATTCATAAAATCAAATAGTAATATTGTGGAATATTATTGCAATTTAATTTTAATTTTGTAATTTGATTTCTTAATTCTTAATTATTGTATAATTTTGTTATTTTTATAATAAAATAATAATAATAATAATAAATAAAAAAAGGTACAAATCATTTTGTATTTATTTATTTATTGCATTGGGAAATTATACAATTTAAGCAACTTTCTACTCAAAATGTAAAGTGTAATGCTTGGGATAATTAAATGTAATTAAAATATTTTTTTTTTAAATTCATAAAATAAAATAGTAATATTGTGGAATATTATTGCAATTTAATTTTAATTTTGTAATTTGATTTCTTAATTCTTAATAATAATTATTATTTTATAATTTTGTTATTTTTATAATAAAATAATAATAACAAATAATTAAAACAAAATGTACAAATGTTTTTGTATTATTTATCTATTGCATTACGAAATTATAAAATGTAAGCAAATTTCGACTCAGTGTAAAATGTAATGCTTGAGATAATTAAATGTAATAATTAAAATAATCATTTTTTAAAAATTCATAAAATAAAATAGTAATATTAATAAAATAGGAATATTATTGCAATTTAATTTTAATTTAATTTTGTAATTTGATTTCTTAATTCTTATTATTATTATTTTATAATTTTATTATTTTTATAATAAAATAATAACAACAAATAATACAAATAAAATCTACAAATATTATTGTACTATTTATTTATTTATTGCATTAGGAAATTATAAAATTTAAGCAAATTTCTACTCAATGTAAAATGTAATGCTTGTATAAAAATAATAATAAAGCCTAATGAAATGACCATTGTTTTTATAATTGTATAATTTTTTTTATAATAAAATAATATAGTGTACAATAATAATAATAATAATAATAATAATAACAATGCCTAATTAAAAGTCCATTGTTTTTTATATTTTTTTATTATTATTATTATTATTATTATCATTATTATTATTTTATAATTTAATTATTTTTATAATAAAATAACAACAATAATAAATAAAAATGTAAAAAAATAAAAATATTTTTAGTATTATTTATTTATTGCATTAGGAAAATGTTTATAAAATTTAAGCAAATTTCTACTCATATTTTGGAATATTATTGCAATTTAATTTTAATTTAATTTTGTAATTGTTTTCTTTCGATTATTTAAAAAAAAATTCTGGGAAAGCTTTAATTTTTGCACAAAAATGGAGCTGAGCTTAAAAATCTGTTAAATAATTACAGTTGTATCTGGGAGAGTAATAATTAAAAATATATATTTTACATAAAATATACATACAAATTATTTTGTTATACATAAAACAAATATTGTTGGAGTGTGTTTTAAAAGAAGCTATTTAAGTTTTTCTACTTTACTTTTTCTTGCTTAATTCAATGTGATACTTGCTGATTCTTTGCAATTATTTGTCAGATTTAGCAATTTCTGAGTGAAAATTGTTTCTACACCAATTTTTAGTGTATAATAATAATAATAATAATAATAATAATAATAATAATAATAAATAATAAAGCCCAATGAAAAGTCCATTATTTTTTTATATTTTATTTATTATTATTATTATTATTATTATTATATTTTTTTAAATAAAATAATATAGTGTATAATAATACTAATAATAATAATAAAGCCTAATGAAAAGTCCATTGTTTTTATATTATTATTATTTTATAATAACACAATTTTAGAATATTGTTTTTACACCAATTTTTAGTATATAATAAAAAGTAATAATAATAATAATAATAAAGCCTAATGAAGTCTATTGTTTTTTATTTTATTTATTTATTTATTTATTATTATTATTAATAAATAATTGTATTCTTTTTTATAATAAAATAAATAATTTAAAAAGTGTACAAATATTTTTTTCATTATTTATTTATTTATTGCATTAGGAAATTATTTATAAAATGTAAGCAAATTTCTACTCAAAATGTAAAATGCTTAGGATAATTAAATGTAATAATTAAAGTGATCCTTTAAAAAAAAAATAATAAAACAAAACAGAACAAAAAACAATATATACACACACATACATATGAAGAGTTCAGATGCAAAAGCCCCTAAATCCATCTGACGTCTTTCTTTAAAAAATGCATTTTTATCAGACTCAGATGTATAGGTTTCTATGTAAGTCCCGGTACTTCTGATTGGGCTGAGGCTGGTATTTTAGCGAGTTTGAAGTAAAAGTATTTGATGGACGTATAATATGTGTCGAGAGCATTCACTCAGTATCATTATCTCATTTTTGACCGAGATGGCTTTTATCTGGTTTTGCATCTGAATTCCTCATATACATACATACATACATACATACATACATACATATATATAAATTTGTTGATCATTTGCTTATGAAAAACTTTTTTATTTTTTCTTATTTTATTCAGTTTATTTTTATCTTCATTTTTTTTGCATTAAAGAAAATATAATTAAGGGAAAATTCTAAGAAATAAATATAAAACTAAATTGTAAAAAAAAAAAAAAAAACACACACACACACACACTTATTAAACATAGTTAATTTAAATGTTTACTGATGCATTAGTAAAACCAAACGCTGTATTTGTTAATATTTTATATTTTAAAATTTGCAAGGCCAAAACATTTTATAAACCAAATATAGTAGACCCTTTGTTATGTTGATCATTTGCTTCAGAAAAAGTTAATTTAATTCATTATTATTTTACTTGGTTTATTTATTTATTTTTTTTTATTTATTTACATTTTTTTATTATTATTTTGGATTAAAGCAATGATAATTTAGAGAAACATTCTAATAAATAAATATAGAAAATACACACAGACAATTTACTTTTATACACGCACATTTATTAAACAGTTCATCTCAACATTTTACTGATACATTATTAAAATCAAATGTATTTATTAACATTAGTTAATGCACTGTGAACTCTACGGGGTGAAATATGATCACATTTTAATTTGTGAGGTAAATTTTTACAAAGAAATACAAGCAAATACTCTTTCTAAAGGTCAAGAGGGAGTGTCAAAAACATTTAAACATAATGAAAACTACACACAACTAGACTATCATTTTTATCATTGTAAGAAGCTTCATTCGTCTCTTCATTAGAACTTTATAAAAAGAAAGACTAACTACCACTAAGTAAATTCTATATTAGTACTCAAAGCTTGCAGAAATTAAAGTTTGAACTTATAAGTATATTTTACTTGGAATTGTTGGTTATGTTTACAAGGATTCTTTAAGTAAATATTAAAGTTACGATCCCATTTTTCCCCCAATGCATGATGGGAATAATTAAAAAGGTTATATTTTTCACTGTTTTCGAGTTGTATTTACACTGCTTTATCGTTGCTTTTGTTGTTAGGATTAGTAAGTTACAGTTTTGTTACATCAAAAGTTCATTTTCTACTCAAAATGACCCATTCATAATCACCATCCATTCATTGTTACTGTCATTGTGCATGGTGTACCAAGTATTGAGGTCTCTGTGTTCACTTGGGTAATAATTATATTGACTGGACATATTATCTTAAAAGGATAACAAGCTGTCTACTTGCTTACTTATATTTAACGCATTCTTTTTTCCAGTGCTACATTGTTTAAATAAATTTTATAAACAGTGACTTAGTGAAACGTACTTGAATATTGCAGACTTAACTTAAATTAATTAAGTAGAATTAGAATAAGCAGTAAATTACTCATCAAACTCTAACTGGCCACGTTAAATTTACTTATTTCCTTTGCTAATTTTACCTAAGTAGATTTTACTTAATTCAATACTTAATTTTTACTTAAAGTCCCCCTGTAGTCAAAGTTTTTTCTTGTGAAAATAATTTTCTCATGCCTTAAAACAGCTTGAATGTAACTCCACCCCTTGCCTCATTTACTATACGCGGATCTATGAATATGCAAATTAGCCCCGCCCCCCACGCAGTCACACCAGCCAGAACCTCCTGATCCACTAACGTAATTGATCTATAGTAAAGGCGATATAATGGCGAAACACGGATAACTGATAAACCCTTGTTTTTACTAGCGGACAACTACAGTGGATAGTGTAACATTTGTTAAAGTTACTTACTTGACGATGTTGTGCCCTCAAAATTCCTTGATGGCTCGAATGCAGCCTAGTTTGTGATTCCAGTTCGAGCCAGCGATCATATGCGAGTAAAGTGCAGACGGCAATGCGGGAGAGGTGCGTCTGACTCCGGGCTACTTTTTCACTGTTGCCGCGGGTTATTTATCAAGTTAGCGGTTAGCGCCTAGCAGTTTAGTGCTCTATATGCTCTATTAAATGCTCTATTTAATATTTGGTTTTGTGCTGATAATCCTATTGATATATTTTGCATGCTAATGGTAGGAATCTATCCTTTGACATGATTGGTTACTTAAGTTTGTGACGTTTCAAACCACATTTCTGGGACAGCTTTTGGGGAACTACAGTTTTAAGGAGATTAATGGACTGGCACATGGTTTGTCCAAAAGGATATTAAAAACACCACATAGACAAATAACATAAAAGTCTTGATTTTCACTATGGGGGAAATTTATGTGTGCAAAAACTTGAAAAAGAAAAATTAAAGGAGAACTCCACTTCCAGAACAACAGTTCACAAATAATTTACTCACCCCCTCGTCATCCAAGATGTTCATGTCTTTCTGTATTCAGTCGTGAAGAAATTATGGTTTTTGAGGAAAGCATTTCAGGATTTTTCTCCATATAATGGACTTCATTGGTGCCCCGATTTTGAACTTCCAAAATGTAGTTTAAATGCAGCTTCAAAGGGCTCTAAACGATCCCAGCCGAGGAAGAAGGGTCTTATCTAGCGATCTGTCATTTTTTTTTCAAAAAAATAAAAATTTGTATACTTTTTAAGCACAAAAGCTTGTGTAGCGCAGGCTCTGGGATGTGCGTTCTTGAACGATTCATTCATTTTGAACAAATCTTTAATGTGACTCGGGAAGAATGAGTCGTCTCAGGGAATGATTCGTTCAGTCGCGCATGCGCAACATCCTATTAGGTTCTGTACTGGAATTAGTTCACCTGTTTCGAGTCTTCGGGTTTTGAGTCGTTCATTCATCTTATGGGGCTCAAACCCGAAGACTCGAGAGATGAACTAATCAATTATTTTTCCAGCTCAGACTGCATTGGTTGAGCTTATGGGGCTGTCATGTGATGAACGAACGACTCAAACCCAAAAACTTGTCAGATAAGATGTGAGGTGAGCTAATCATAGACTAAAGACCCAGGTAAACAATCAATTATTCTTTTCCATTTCTTATCCCTGGTGAAAAAAACAGCCTATGCTGGTAGGTATGTTTTGATGATGGTTTATGCTGGTCCTTTGCTGGTTTAAGCTGGTCATGTTGCTGATCAAGGACCTAACCAGCATCCCAGCATCAAAACATACCTACCAGCATATGCTGGTTTTCTCACTAGGGATAGCATTATAGTTTTGTCTTGTTTGTAGTGTGATCAACATTTGTGTAAGCAGTAGATGTGTTAGGGGAAGTAATGCGTAACATTTTAATTATATTTTGCTAAAATGAACTAAATGACTCGAAAAAAGATTTGTTTATTTTGCTGAACGAGACTCAAAGGTCCGAGTCGGTAAAATGATCCAAACTTCCCATCACTACTACGAATCACGTCTAAGTTCATCGTCTGTGTACTCCGGCTCAGAAAGGTAGAGAATGGCGAAAAACTCCATCTTATTTTCTCCTACAACTTCATCCGACAATCGTCCGACATCATTGTACCTTTTTGTTTGTAAACAGCGTCTGACTTACTTGCACTTTCTTAGTCTTTGTGCGTTCGCTTTGTAAACACTGGGTCTGTAGTTCCGTGTGACCTTTCGACGTGATTCAATAGTACGTAGTGTCGTGAACGTGCATCGCAGAGCCTGTACTACACAAGCTTTTGTGCTTAAAAACGATACAAATGTTTCTTTTCCGAAAAAATGACAGATCGTTTTGCTAGATAAGACCCTTCTTCCTCGGCTGGGATCGTTTAGAGCCCTTTGAAGCTGCATTTAAACTACATTTTGGAAGTTCAAAATCGGGGCACCAACGAAGTCCATTATATGGAGAAAAATCCTGAAATACTTTCCTCAAAAACCATAATTTCTTCATGACTGAAGACAGAAAGACATGAACATCTTGGATGACAAGGGGGTGAGTAAATTATTTGTGAATTGTTGTTCTGGAAGTGGACTTCTCCAAGTAAATCTTACTTATTGTTTTTTTCAGTGTACAGTCTACGACTGCAAATTTTTAAGCACATGATGCAAGTTTAAGTACATAATTAACATCCACAATCAAGATCAAAAACAAAACAACACTCACCTTCCACAGATGAAAACGAAAAACAGACAATCTGACACTTCTTACAGTTTGCACAACTGCTTTATTCTGCCTCTAGAAAGGGCCTGGGCCCTAGAATACACCTGGCTTAATAACAAGGTGAGTTACAAGATTGGAAATCCAATTTACACGTTCTGTTAAAGAGCAAAAATAACAGCATCATTCATGAAACACTGGACAAAAGGAGCGGGGAGAAAAAGCATTATTTGTGCACGCCTGTGACACAACCTGACCACAAGAAAGGAACTCTAAAGAGAAAAAGTCATTAGTGAAAGTGCAAAAGAAAAAGGAAAAATTAAAAATTGGGAACAAGTACACCCTAGAGGGGAGAAAAAACAATTTACACATGGCAGAGACTACATCCTAAACCAAACTACCTACACAAACTCAATTCTGTGTGTCTAAGAGTCGAAATACTGAGCGTGAGCGAAGACAAAAACCAGAAAGACAGATCCAACCTGTGCTGGTTTCTGACCAAAGTCAAATATAAATCCATTATCACGCAGCCTAAACTGATCTACGACTCACAAGAAAACTAAATAAGGGGCGATTCATTATTGTGGTGTGAAGCAAATGAAATAATAATAATAATAATAATAATAATAAAATGTTTCAAGTTTATCAATGAAATATGATGCACTTGCTTCATGAAAGCCCCTTAAATATTACAAAATAAGTTAACTCTCCAAACATCTTCTGAGTTAGTATATCGAACGCAGACAGTAACAGAAACCACGACAAGCGTTAGCCACCGTTGCACACACAACCTAATGAAGCAATAAATACACTTGATTATTAAGTAAAAAAAAAAAAAAAAAGACAATAACAAAAGCATCCTGGTGTATGAAAACGTAACAAATCACAACAAAAATGCTCGCCACGCATTCAGCGGCAAGGCGCAAAAATCACAGTTATGTTTCTCATCAATCCTGAGGATCCCGTTGAATGTCTTTGTCACAGTGAAAGAGGTTCACGCAGTCCCTGCATTTCTTTATTTTACTTTTAAATGTACCTACACAACAGTACACAGTACGTCACCATTGCTTCTAAAGTCTCGCGTCCGAGACGGTAACACAGCAGCTAGATTTTGTACACATGAGAAGGTTCTGTGCATAGCATAAAGTTGACCTGCAAAAGAGATGTTAAACATTAACAATACAGACACGATTAGAGGAAAGCAAAACAAAAAACACAGCGCCCCTCTTTGTTTATTTGGTCAGTGCCGTCCGCTCGTGCATTTAGGCTTTTAATAAAAAGTAATGGAGGCACTTGCCGGGCTCGTGGTTTGATTAGTATTTAGGCCGTCATCGTAAACCACCGACCCGCAACAGATTCACAAGTCAACTGTCATGCACGGAGTGCGTCTGACGTTCAGTTTTGTGTTAAGTGCACCGCAGATGAATCTATTGCCATAATGGAATGCAAATTGAATCAAAACAACACTGTTCAAGGCCGTGGTCCAAGTTTCGGTCTGCCAAAGCTAGAGTAATCCGCACAGTACATCCTTCCAACACGTCAAACCCTTCAGCGGTAGTGTCTGAAGAACAGCGAGCAACATCGAATCAGTTAAACTTTCCTCATAGCCTAAGCATACTTCGAAGCTGTGGAGGAGAAACAGTGCATTAGCTACGTGAACCACCATGCAATACCTGAAAAATGAGAGTGAGGTCTGGTGAAGACATTTACCCTGGATAGGTCTAAGAGCTCTTCTCTGAAGGTCCACAGCGTTCGTTACTCAGCGGGCTGGTTTGGATTCTCCTCTGAGTCATGCTTGTGGGGTAATGAGGGAAGATCAAGGACCTGCTCCCTAAAGAGAGGAGCATACGGGGTAGTGTTCAGTTCCAGGACACCTCCTTATTAAACAACAGCCAGGACAATTTTAAATTGGCGAAGACTTAAAACTTTAAATAATTCTTGAAAGCCACTGCCATTTTCATAAAGGATAAATGTGTAAAGTGAGTGTATAAATTTCTGCTGTTTTGTTAGCAATTTTTGCTTTTTATTTACATAATTTATATACTAATTTACATGCTATTTATTTACATAAGTTTTTTGCTGTTTAATTAAATAAAATCATTTTTATACATAAAATTATATATGTTATGTATATGATTTTTTTGGACTAATTTATATACTAAATTATATGCTATTTATATAAATATCTATATATATTTTACCGTTTTGTTTGCAGTTTTTGCTGTTGATTTCAATAAAATAGTTTATTTACTAATTTATATGCTATTTTAAACAAAAATTTGTGCGTGTCTGTGTAATATATATATAAATACATTTTAATAATGTTGCTGTTTTGTTTGCAATATTGATGCTTATTTACATAAAATAGTGTACAGAAAATGTGTATATATAATTTGCTGTTTTGTCATTTTTACTGTTTATATACATAGAATAAATGTACATACTTTATATGCTATTTCTATGTATTATTTTGCTGTTTTGTTTGCAATTTTTATGCGTATTCACATAAAATTCTATGTAGAAAATGTATGTGTATATAATTTTGTTGCTTTGTTACTGCTTATATACATAAAATATTTTAAATACTAACTCATATATATATATATACACATACATATATATATATATATATATATATATATATATATATATATATATATATATATATATATATATATATATACACATACATATATATATACATACACACACACTATTTTGCAGTTTAGTTTGTGATTTTTTGCTGTTTATTTACATAAAATTATATACAGAAAATGTACGTGTATATAATTTGCTGTTTTTGTCATTTTTGCTGTTTATTTACAAGATAATTTAGATAATTTATAATGTTATTTATATATTATTTTGTTATATATTTGCAATTTTGATACTTATTTACATAAAACACAGAAAATGTGTATAGAATTTGGCTGTTTGTTTACATAAAATAATTCAGATAATTTATATGCTATTTATATATAATATATAATTTTTATGCTTATTACATAAATATATAGAAAATCTATGTGAATCTTATTTGCATTAAATAATATACTGAAAATGTATGCGTGTATATAATTTTGCTGTTTTGTTTGTAATTTTTGCTGTTCATTTACATAATATACTGAAAATGTATGCGTCTATACATAATTTTGCTGTTCATTTACATAAATTCTATATTAATTTCTATATCATTTTTATATACATAAAGTAAAATGTCAAAAATATATACATATTTATAAATATAAATATTTTAAATAATTAGATGGATATTTACGCAATATTTTTAGTTTAACAAGTTTAATATATAATATTTTAATACAATATTTTCTCAATTTTTCTTTTGTATACATATTATATTTACCTTATATTTATTATATTTATATTATATTTTCTTTCTATTTATTTATTTCTAACAGGACTGAAATACAATTTGTGAGATTTGCCTATTCAGTATGTCAATTCACCAATTTGATACTATACTTTTGAACTACACTTATTTAGTACTATACTATACAGGCAAATAATGTATGAAAATTCTTGATGCTTATCCTGAAGTATGTAAAAACAGTGTGTTTTACCTAATGAGCAATTGCTGACGAACATGTTGTAAGTACTTACCAGTGACAGGTGAGGTCATGACAGCGTGGCTGGACCCTGCGGCAGCGGGGTGATAGAGCGAGGCCAGGTTGTTGGGCGTGTAGGTGCGGAGCAGGTTGATGACATTCCAGTCGGCCTGCATGCTGCTGGGAGACGGCGTGGGAGTCACCTTAACCGATGCCAAGTTCGCCTGCAACGAGGTTTTCGCACTTCTCCCGGAGGGCACGAGTCGATTGAAATCTTCTCCAAGCCGTCCGGATGCAGTATGTAGAGGCTCAAAGGACTTGTGCCTCTTGCTAGAGGGTTCGCCGACGTCCGTTTGCGTCAAGTTTCGGAAACGGTCCGAAAGGCAAAGTCTACCTGGATCCGTGGGCCAAACCATTCCGTTTTTGCCCATGCTTGCCCTCGGATTCATCTCATGATCCACACCAGGCCTCTGCTTGGATCGATCACTCAACCCCTGATCGATCACCAATGACACGTTTGATTTTCTGCTAGATTCTTGCTCTGGGATTCTAGAAAGCGAGCTGGTTGCGTCCGATTCCCTGCCCCGTTGACCCTCCTGGTGCTGATCTCTCCATCGCTCTTTCGCAGGAGAAATCTTAGACATCTGAGGTGGTTTCGGAAGCTTCTCCGCAAGTTTTTCAGGTTGGCGCAATGGGGATTTGGTCCGACGGATCTGCTTCCTGTTGAAGGGGGGTAAAGGAGTGACGTCTTTGCCCTCCAGAGCCGGCGGGCAACCAGTGTACCGTTTCAGTTTCTGAGGTCTTTGTCCATTCTTCTTGACATCCAACTTCTCCTTGTGGATGAGCTTTTTATGCATCAGGAGAACCTCAGGGTAAAGGGTTTCATAGGAGCAAGAGGTACACGTGTTGGTCGGTAACAGGTTTCTGGGTACTGAGGTAGCAGATACAGGAAGTGGCACTTTGAGGGACAAATTCAAAGGTGCTTCCGTAGCCTCCTTATCCTCCATCTTCAGGCTTACTGGTAATGGGTATTTTTTGTTGACCTCACCCACAGGGGTGTAGGGAGCTGCGGCGGAAGAACTTACATACTCTTGCTTGACTTGAATGGAAGGACTTGTGCTGTTAATAACGGCCTGGCTCATGCCTGGTTCATGTTTAACACTGACAGGCAGAGGTTTAGGAGCAAGCCACTGTTTGGCTGGTTTTAGGGCTTGTTTGTCATCTACATTCTTGGGAGGTTCAATAGCCTTGATGATATTTCTAGCAGACGACGTGGCGGGAATGTTCGGGATTTCTGTGAAAGGTTTGTCCTTGTGGCGTCTGTCTAGATGGTACCTCAAAGACGTTTTCTGTGCTGCGGCGTAGTCACAATATTCACATTTATACGGTTTCTCACCTGTAAAATGAGAAGGGAGACGTCAACGTTTAACTACATTCATTCTGGAATACAAGCCATTTGGAGGCATAAACCAAGACCCATGATGTAAAAAGGCAAAGGACTAACCAGTATGTGTCCTGAGATGAATATTGAGGTAATAGTTTGAGCGGAAAGTCTTGCCACAGTAACTGCACTTTCTTGGTGCAAGAATCTTCAGCTTCATTTTTCCTGATCCTTCCTCTATTTTTTCTGCAGGGAAAGTGACAAGTTTAGTTTAAGCCTTGAACAGTACATGGTATTCTAGAACAGAAATTTAAAACTGCAAGCTCCACTACAGAATGTCCTTGAGTTAAACATGCAAGTGTTTTCTCTGACCAGCAGAGGGAGCCCTAAGTTCTCAACCAGCATTAAAAGGTTCATGTGAACCCTCGAGACAGAAGTACCTTCATCTGTAGTAATGAAAGTGCACATTTCTGGGTAATTATGATGTACATAACTCAGAAATGATGATGACAATCTTGAGTGCTCGGTGGATCAACTTCTGACAATTAAGAAGTAATAGAAAAGTAAAAACAATACCAAGCACTTGGGTAATAATACCTGGATTAAAGGCGTCAACTGGCACTCCCTCTTCGGAGCCATCCTCTGAGTACTCCTCGGCTCGGTCAAGAGATGAACTACTACAGGAGCCTACGCTTTGGGCCCTCCCATCTACAGGTGTGGTGGGACTATCTGCTCCACCTCGTTCCTTCTTGTGGATTCGGGAATGGAGGACCAACTGATGGTACGTCCGGAAGATCTTGCCACACTCTTCGCAGTTTGTTGGCTTGTCTTTACGAATCAGACCCTTCTGCTCAGGTGATGGGGAAGGAGTCTCACTAGGCTTGAGTTCACTTCGTAGGCCTCGCCTGGGTTTGTCTCCACCGCCAGAAGCCCAAATGGCTCCCAGTTCCTCTTTTTCAGAACCGGAGTCCTCGTTATCAGAGTTGGAGTCCGCGTTGAGCTCCTTGGCCAAGTTCGGACCTGCTGCGATCTTGCCCCTGGTGGCCAACTGCCAAGCTTGGTAGGTGTTGAAAGGATCAAGTTGGGATATCCAGCGTCCAGATGGATGATTCCGTTCAGCTTCTTCTCTCGCGCCAGAAGAATGCAACTGTAGATTCTGCAAAAACGCCTTCTGAGATACAGGAACCTCATCAGGAGGTTGGCTATCAAATGAGACGTTCTCATCCCCTTCCGGTTCACGATTATGCACCTTGCTGTGCTCAGCCAGAACTTCCTTGTTCAGGAAAAAGAAGCCACATACCATGCACATTTTGTATGACGTGATGACCGGTGATGGGGGCTGGTCTTGGATGACATCATTAACGGTGGCTGGGATCTCCAGGTCCTGGTTTTTGTTTTTTGCCTTTCCACCATGGGTTCTCATGTGGTTCTTTAGGAACCACGGCTCTTTGAAACGACGCCCGCAAAGGCTGCAGCAGTACGTGAAAGAGTCCTTGTGTTTTCGCATGTGCGTTTCCAGCTCGGTCGCATCTGCGACAGCCTGGCCGCACACAACGCAACAGAGCTCCTCATTCTTTTCCACAGCTGGGCAGGTCTTAGAACGAGCCCTTTCGCTGGGAGTTAAGAATTCCGCTTCCACGCGCAACACCGCGGGAGCGTGGAATGTTGTGGGATGCTGGGAAAGAAGGTGTGGTCCCAGGTCTTCCTGATGCAGGAAAGTCTCCTCGCAAAACATGCAGTCTAGAGGCAGGCTACTTTCTGCCAGGGTGTCTAGTTTTTCCACCACGCTGGCGTGGGGCGTCATGCTAGATCCAGTACCAGGCATGCTTGCGCTACTGTGGCTGAGAATGTCATGACCTAGTCCATCAGGACTTTCCACATATGGGATCAATGGGTGGGTAGGCATGTCAGCAGGAATTTACTTGGGTATTTCTTTCTTATTTAGTTTCAGTTGAAAGCTTGTATGAAACAATATGTTGGATATTACAAGACATGTGAAACAAGAGTCATTCATTTGAAATACTCATGAAGGACATCATGCATTAGATTACACAATACTCCATGGAACTTGGCAAATTTCACTAACAGACTTTTTAATTTTCAGCACAGTACATATGCCAAGAGTTGCAGTAAGCCCGTATGATCCATCCTGTACATGAGAAGCAGTCGAGGCTTGCCAGTCACTGCCAGGTAATGGGGCATAAACTTGATCAGTTGATTTCTTGTGATTCACACAGAGGAATTGTCCTGACAGGCAAAACCTGAAATGAAAGAAAAAGACAAAGTCAGGTGTGGCCAGTTCTATGGAATGTAATCTACTCAGCACTACACTTACAAATACAGATGATTTAATTAATGGGGGCGAGAAAACAAGTGCTCATCTCTTTTGAACTCTTGCTATAGATAAAACATGATCTGTCACATCGATCGTTAAAAAAAAGATTACAAACCACACAGGGCTCTAAGTTTGATGTTTTGCTTAAGTTTCTAAAGTAAATGCTATTTATCAAAAGTAGATCGGACACAGAACAAGAAATAATCTAAGCACACAGAAACAAGCCTTTGATATCTGATATTTGATATTGATATACTGAATAAATATAGCATTATTTAAGGTAACACAGACAGTGTAAAACACAGTAGTAACCTTGTGGATAAAGATCTGTTCTAACAGCCAAAGATTGTGAGCATAAAGTATTTGAGCATGAACAAGCAGCTAAAGGGTTGCTGAGAGTACCGTGTTAGACGATAATAATTGTGCCCTTGAGAAAAGTCCTCTTTGGGGAGTTATTCCAGTGGGACTGTTGCTGCACCATGGCCAAGACATGTTTTACCAAGTTTTAAGATTTAAAAAATACACGTGTATAACGGATATTGTAAATGATCTCCATTTCTTTGTTTTCCACAAATTTTAATCAACTTTTTTTTATTTCACTAATTAATTTTAATGGTCCAGGAGAGTGACAAATCAACTTTTAATTGTGCAATGTCCATGTAGTAGCCTCAATTGATGAGGTGTCATAAAAACGGCACGAACAAACATAATGCATTATAAAGTTATTATAATAATGAGCAGCCATTTTATAGCTTTAAGGCTTACAAGTGGCACTTGACCAATTATTTTAAATGTAATTTGTCATATAAATTTGTCTTATATATATAATATATATATTTCACTCAATATATGTATACACGTCATAAACAAACAAAAGCATTGTCTTAGATCCAATAAACTACAAAGATCTGACATCAACTGTTCTGCAATTGGTACATCTACATAACATTTAGGGAAACCCCGATTTCAGATCTTTTAGAAAGTTTTTCAGGGACAAAACTGACGAAATGCCTTCTCTTAGATGCATTACTGTGAGGCAACAGGAAGCCAGAGTTGTATGCCTATCTACAGCGGTGTCCTTCACAATATCTGTGAAACCTCACTCATGAGGTCTAAGGTGGAGTCACAGCATTGTTCTGCAACCTTTTAGCCTATCTTCCATGCTGAAACAAGCCAATAAATAAGAGGAACCGCATTTATCTTTCTCTTAGGATGTTATATAACACCCAAGATGAACATATGACATTCTTATTCAAGCCTAATTGCAAAGTTTCAGGCATGTTGCCACTCAGTTTTTAACTGCATACACACAAGTGCTTAAAGCAAAACCTTAAATACAAAACAAAGAACCAACCATGCAGTGTCAACAATCTCCTGCTATTCCTTACATAAACACAACTAGTTCAACTTACTTTTGGGGAAACAACACAAAAATAGGCTGCGCTAATGTAAGGCACTAAAAAAAAAGAGAAACAGAGGCTCAAGATGAAAAAAAAAAAAAAGAAAAGAAAAAAAAGAGAAACAGAGGCTGAAAAGGAAGCTTTAGCACATCAGTTATCTACTGAATAACCACTGTTAGAAAAAAGCAAGTGAAAAAGAAAGAAAACAATCTGTGAATTCTTTTACATTATGCAGACATACTGTAATGACAGGCCTCGCCATGCTGATTTCAACAAACAATGCTGTTTGCGTATCAGAGAGTAATCCTGAGCAAAGCCATTTACTTTCAAATGCAGAAAAGTTCTCTTCAGATAACCTAAATAGTACAAAATGATCAAATTATTGGCCCCACCTATGCTTGAGTCATTATAATAGCCTAAAACACGGTTAGTTGACATGCTGAAGAAACAGCTAGAGACCAGCTGGTGTTTGTCTTACTCTTTTGTTTGGGCTTCGCCATGCAACCTGTTCACAAGAATAGCATGTTTGTTGGCCCCCAAACCATCCAAATTTCTCAAAAGAAGTTCTTAAAAAGAGACAGTGTCAGTTACACTTATAGGAATTGTCTTACAGAACAATAAACGATGCGGATGGCTCATGCAAATCAGTGAAAACAGGTTATAATAATGTAAGAAAAACACACCCGCCACTCAGTAACCATCTCAAGAAAATGCTCATAATTGAATAAAACAAAATACATAAACTCTGTATGCTATATAGAGTGTGTGTAACTTCTTATGTATGGATGTGTGTGTACATTTTATATATATATATATATATATATATATATATATATATATATATATATATATATATATATATATATATATATATATATATACACATGTATATATGTATAGTATGTATACACACATCCATACACACATATGATTTCAAAAACTAAGAAGTTACACGCACATTTGGTATGTAAATCAAGGTATTCAAACACAATACTACTGAGCACAATTGACGTCGAGTGCGAATGTAGAGAAGAGGCGATGGCTGCTAATTAACACGACGGTTACTGACGTAATAATGCAACGTTTAAAAGCATCGTTTTTTCAAAAACATAATAGAAACTACGCAAACGACAGGCGTTATGAACAAAACCATAGTTTATATAAATAATAATGCCTCGTGTGTGGAAGCGTGTCTTTAATGTGGCTGTAATTTCCTGACACGTGATCACTCTAACTTGATCAGCAGCTTTCCTGCTTATTTTACTACATACCTCGCCAATATACCTGCATGTCTTCTTTAACTTTTTTTGTTTCCTTTTGGAATGTGATACAAAACTCCTCCCTAACTACAGTTAAGTTGTTTTTACTATAGAACAATGAGATCAAGTGGGAGTTGAACAACTTGAATAAATAACGTATACATACAGTTTGATGGAAGAAACAACAAAAACAAGACGGAATAGATGTTAAAACCAAAAGAATAATATAAAATTATTATTATGACAAACCAAACCAGACTTCTACAAAAGTTCCATATTCTTTGTAGCTATTAGAATAACTTGTTTTGCAATGGCTGCATTAAAAACTATTATGGTATAGCATAATAGGGCGGATATCAAAAAACAGCTTGATTAATTTGTTTTTGGGGGATGGCCGAAACTTTAGTCAAGTTGTCTTCTATTCTTTCCCCTTTCAAGTTAAGGAAGAACATCAAAAGATCTTAAAGCAGTTCCTGCATAACAAAAAAAGACACCAACTTTAACATCCTCCTCTGTTTCGTTTCATATAACAGAGTATCGGGGTTTAACTAAAGCATATGTCTCAGTTCGTTAACTTTTGTGAGGTTAGATCAACCTGTGCTCGTGCTGATAATAGAAATTTGGCTAGCGACACGCTAGCGATGAGTGATATAGAAAATAAGGAACTCACCCTCCATACCTACCATTATGTTCAGACTTCGTCAGGTATTCTTATTGTGTGCCAACAATCGCTATAGTAACTACTAATATCTATGGGGTGTTAGTTTGGTAGCTTCTTTCTTTCTGGAAATCTGATTAGCTGAGTTAGCCAATTGTTAGCCGGACGAAATGCCTTGCTTTCAATGTTTGCAAATCACTCACTATGCAGCTGTTGCGTTCAGAGAGAGAGAGAGGGCGCGCTCCCGTGGGTAGCTGAGGATGTCCGATTCGTTAACGCACAGTTCTTTATGAGTCGAATCTTTTGAAATGAATCAATCGAACTGCTTCGCGAAACCGGTGAATCGAAAACCGCAGCACAAACGGAGTCACTCTAATGAGTCGGTTCACTTTAGTGAATCGAATACATTAAGTTTGATTCTCATGAACAATGACTCATATGATCCCGTTCTTTTTTAGTGAATCAAAACACTGAATCAATCCCAACGGTTACTTAATTCAACTCACTGAACATCAAAGTATTAGGTACTTTTTACTCGTAATGATCAAAAACTTTAATAAAAGCGCCAATATCCAAATTTCGGAAGCTTTTAAAATAAAATGCACTGGAAGTATGTTAATAACAGTTTAATCGAATGTATGTTTATTACAGCGTATAAAAAGTTACTCTGGAGTTCTGGAATATTATTGCATAAGTATTAAGCACATATTATTAACCACAGGCTCTAAATGAATTGTTTATACGAGCTGAATGATGTCTTTATTTACATGGCTTTATTAAAACGTTCAAGAGCATGTAGTGTGCCATGCTGGGACATCAAGGGGCCACGTGGTGACGCAATAACGTCCGCACGTAAAAGAATCACAGAATTGCTTCAACAAACCGTTCGAAAGAACCGTTCACGCAAATGAGGCAGACAGGCGCGTTCACGCAACGCACCTCTGGTCACATGACCCTTTTAACTATTCTTCATGTAGATTGTTTCAGAGTGGAATTGTGGTTTAGGGTTGTTGCTTATTATGAACTAGGGTATGAGAGTTATGCAGAGACTCTGACGTGTGAGGATGACTTCCGTTAGTAATAATGTGGAGGAAGTTAACACTAAGTTAGTAGTTAGTAGTCACTGTAGCCCGCATTGTAAACAAATGTCCCTTCATGTAACACGATGTGCAGCTGGTACCCGTATGTTTACAGGCGAAATGAGGGATAAAAACGTAAATATGTTTACAAAAAGTCACAAATACTATGATAACACTACTAATAATCCATACTGTCCACAAAACATTTTCAAAGTTCACTTTAGGTTAGTTAATGGGTGTTTTTAGCCTAAACTATGGATAAACTAAATGTTTAACACTTTTCTGTGGTGGAAATGACATTTTAAATACTTTTTGAATAAAATTATGCACTCTTGTTTTGCTAAAGTTAAATTCATAGTATTATATCTATTCTAAAACACACTATTAGACTGAATATGCTTAAACATGGCAGCATTTGACCAAATTATAGCTTGACTGGAAAGTACGTATACTATTTTTTTGTTTGTTATCCTGCTGCTTTATGTACCAAATGAGGGGAAAATGTATTTATTCTGTTTCATACACTACCAGTCAAAATTTTTACAAATGTTTTTAAAGAAATCTCTTCTGCTCACCAAGCCTGCGTCTATTTGGTCCAAAATATAGCAAAAACAGTACAATTTTAAAATATTTGTACTACTTACAATGAATGTTTTCTATTTGAATATGTTTAAAAATGTAATTTATTCCTGTGATTTCAAAGCTGAATTTTTAGCATCATTACTTCAGTCACATGATCCTTCAGAAATCATTCTAACATTCTGATTTGCAGCTCAAAAACATGTATTATTATTATTACTTTGAAAACAGCTGAGTAGAATTTTTTCAGGTTTCTTTGATGAATAGAAAGTTCAGAAGAACAGCATTTATGTGAAATAGAAATCTTTTGTAACATTACAAATGTCTTTATCATCACTTTTGATCAATTTAAAGCATCCTTACTAAATCAAAGTATTAATTCCTATAATTTCTTTCCCAAAAAAAGAAAAAAATATATACTGATTCCAAGCTTTTGAATGATGTGGTGTATAAAGTTACAAAAGCTTTTTATTTTAGATAAATGCTGATCTTTGGATCTTTCTATTCATCAAAGAATCCTGATTAAAATGTACTCAGCTGTTTTAAATATTGATAATAATCATAATAATAATCATAATAAATGTTTCTTGAAACGAAGATCAGCATATTAGAATGATTTCTGAAGGATCAAGTGACACTGAAGACTGGAGTAATGATGCTGAAAACTTAGCTTTGATCACGAGAGTAAATTATATTTTTAAATATATTCAAATAAAAACCATTCATTTTAAATAGTAAAAATATTAAATTTTTACTGTACTTTGGATCAAATAAATGCAGGCTTGGTGAGCAGAAGAGAGAGAAAAAACATGAAAAAATCTTACTGTTCAAAAACGTTTGACTGGTAGTGTGTGTTTAATACTATTCTGTGGTGGAAATTACATTTTTAAGATTTTTTTGAATAAAACTATAGACTCTTTTGTTTTGCTAGGGCTACATTTATTTTACTTTAAAACTTAAATATGCTTAAAAATGGCATCAGTTTTTATCCTGCAGCTTTATGCACCAAATGTATTCATTCCAGTTCATGCAGCCCCACCTCATGATGGCATCATCCTAAAAACTTGCATTTAAAGTCCTAGCTTTTGCATTTAACTATTACTGTGCAGAACAGAAGAACAGACAAAGTTGCTTTCTCTCCTCCCATAATGTTTCCATTCATTATTTCTTCCGCAAACACAGATAAGCACTGAATCGTCTCTATTCTGCAACTGCATAAAACTGCAGGAAATTTGGCTGTTATTTGAGAGAGCAGATACCTATCACGTCCCCTACACTGCTTCCCTCAACTCGCACAAATACACACACACACACACACACATCGTGTAGGATGGGGGGAGGGGAAGGGAAACACACAAGAAAACACATGAATGTAACAACTATCAGATCAGAGTTTGCTACTGTTACTTATAACTAATAGTTCAAAGTCACAATTATAAGCACTGAAGATCTTATTATTCAAGCAAATGTGGAAGAAAAGCACCTTTATGCATCTGCATGCAAATAAGCAAGTAAAACATGTGGGTTGCATGAACTTTGACTTATAAAGGTTTTGCAAAACAGTCAAGCATTCAAGGAAATGCTATTTATTTAGTCATGTTCTATACAGAATAGTTGTTATGGCTCTTAATGCTTAATGCTAATACAGCAGGCATTCGTTGTGACACAGAAAGCATGTTGATTGTAACTGGAATAGGAGTGTAGTCGGGATGTAGTGCTTCATCAGAAGTGAGAAGCACTTTAAACACCCTAAGGCGAAAGACACACAACAGTTAAGTTGTGCAATCATTCAGTTGGGGAAACGTTGTTATTGAAATTACTCAAATACAAAGACCTACACAAGTCAGTTTCACGCGTTTGTTGTAGCTTTTGTTTCTCCATTAAAAATCTGACCTTCAAAACATGAAAAGTGCTTTTGACTAACGTCAGTGCAACAACTTCTATGCACGTTCTGTACATTTATTATGGATGGCTGGATGTCCTTCTGCACCAGTTCAACTCCTGTTGTCTTTAAGTTGGATATTATGCATGTGAATGAAGCGTCTGCGTCCCATCCCCCACATTTCCACACCCAATCCTCATGGAAAGGAAGATGCAGCTCTTGGGAATCTCCCTAAGGCCTTTTGCTTTTGCATTGTTCTTGTGTGAGGATTTAAATGCCATGTTATTTTATTATTTCGCCCTGAGAACTAAAGGAGAGCCTCATTGGTTTGATGTTTCAGTCTATTAAGGAAGCATTGTGATATGTAATGTGATACAGCAAGAAGTGCCATAATAGCAGTTACACAGACTTGTTCTTTTTGCATGAAGAATATATATAATGCTCATTATAACAGGCAGATAGATAGATAGATGGATAGATAGATAAGCAGATGTTTTCACATTACTTTAACTCATCCAGAAAATTAATGAAAGTACAACTTAAGTTTAGTTGCTGCCTTAAATTTGCAAGCATAATGTTGTGTAATTGAAAAAAAATTAAAATTATTATTATTCAATCATTATTATTATAGAACAATTATTATTGTACACTCTCAGAAAAAAAGGTACAGTTCTGTCGCTGGGGCGGTACCCTAAGGTACAAAAGTGAAAAGGTACATCTTTGTACCTTAACTACCCCTAAACAGTACATATTTGTACCTTAAAGGTGCATTTTAGTACTTTGAAAGTACATATTGGTACCTTAAAGATACACATTGGTACCTTAAAGGTGCATATTAGTACTTTAAAAGTACATATTTGTACCTTTTAACTTTGTACCTTAGGGTACCGCCCCAGCGACAGAACTGTTCCTTTTTTTCTGACAGTGTATGTAATTTAAGGCAGCAATTGAACAATTTTTAAGGAGTTGAACATTTTCCGATATACTGTATATACTGTATATACAGAGAGAGAGAGAGAGAGAGAGGAAAATGAGTCATTAAAAGCTATAATAATTATTGAAAAATAATTAATAATATATTAAATATATTAATTATTGTTCAATTATATATATATATATATATATATATATATATATATATATATATATATATATATATATATATATATATATACACTACCGTTCAAAAGTGTGGGGTCAGTAAGACTTGTAATAGTCTTTAAAGTAGTCTCTTATGCTCATCAAGGCTGCTTTTATTTGATTAAAAATATAGAAAAAAAACAGTAATATTGCAAAATGTTTTTACAATATAAAATAATGTTTTTTATTTTAACATACTTTAAAATAGAATTTATTCCTGAGATGAAAAGCTGATTTTTTAATCAGCTGTTACTCCAGTCTTAAGTGTCACATGATCCTTCAGAAATCATTCTAATATGCAGATTTATTAATAGAATGATCAATGTTGGATAATATCAACAGTTGTGCTGCCAAATATTTTTTGGAACCTGTAATTTTTTTTTTCAGGATTCTTTCATGAATAACAAGTTTAAAAAGTACAGTGTTTATTCAAAATATAAATATTTTATAACAATGTCAATTATTTATTATTAACTTTTAATACACTTTTAATTATTAACTTAATACATCCTTGGTGAATAAAAGTATTAATTTCTTAAAAAAAAAAAGAAACAATAAAAATGTACTGACCCCAAACTTTTGAACGGTAGTGTATATATATATGTAATGACTGTGTTTTTTATTATTTTAAGAATAAAATTACGAGAATAGTGTCATTGCAATATGAGATAAAATTTGGAATATTTTGAGAATAAATTTGTAACTATAACATGATAGTCTATACTATTTTAAAGATAAAGTCAAAGTTGTGAGAATAAAATAGTAGTAGAATTAGATTAAAGTCGTAATATTTAGAGAATAAAGCCACAAAATTATTATTATTATTATTATTATTATTATTATTATTATTATTATTATTATTGTTGTTGTTGTTGTTGTTGTTGTAGTATTTAATTTGAAAATTATTAATTTTATATTTGCCGATTTTCAACTACACAAGATAAAAAAAAGATTTAAAAATAACATATACATACATACATATATATATATATATATATATATATATATATATACGCCACATAAAACACCAACAAAAAATCTAAGATCACAAGATTAATTCAAAATTAAAGTCGAAAGCAAAGTAATAGCAATGTGAAATTAAAGTTGTAATATTATGAATATTATGAGCCATAACATAGTAGAATGAGATTAAAGTCATAATATTTTGAGAATGAAGCCATATTATTGTTGTTGTTGTTGCTGTATTTAATTTGAAAATTATTACTTTCATATTTTCAACTATACAAGATCACAATTTTTTTTTAAATTATATATTTATACGTAAAACAACAACAAAAGAGATTTTGATTGATGGAGATTACGAGATTAAAATCATAATATTTCATGGATAAATTCCCAATTCTGAGAATAAAGTCATAGCAATGTGAAATTAAAGTTTTAATATTATGAGAAAAAAGTCATAGTATTTTGAAGATAAAGTCAAAACTGTGAAAATAAAGTTGAGAGTAAAGTTATAATGTTTTGAGAATAAACCTGTAACATTTATTATTATTATTATTATTCTAATTATTATTATTATTATTATTATTATTATTATTATTATTATTATTATTTTTACTTTGAAAATTATTTATTTTGTATTTGGCGATTTTCAACCACAGATTAAAAAAGATTCAAAATTAGATTTTATATATATATATATATATATATATATATATATATATATATATATATATATTATGACTGCGCTTTACAACCACGTAAAACAACAGCAACAACAACAAAAAATAAATCAGAGATTACAGGATTAATATCATAATATTTTATGGATAGATTCAAAATTGTGAAAATAAATTCATAACAAATGTGAGATCAAATTTATATTTTAGTAATATTTTGAGAAAAAAAGTTATAGTATCATAAAGATAAAGTCAAAATTGTGAGAATAAAGTTGTAGTATTATGACAGTAAAGTTGTAATATTTTGAGAATAAACCTGTAATATTATTATTAATATTATTATTATTATTATTATTATTATTATTATCATTATTATTTAAAAAAAATTCTATATTTGGCAAAAAAAAAAAAAAAAAGATTTGAAATTACTTGAGATTAATTTGATTCTAATACATATATGACATCTAGCTCATATAATGAGGCATTGATTATTGGTCCGAACCTTTATAGTGTCATAAAGGATTTCTTTGGCAGGAACTATTAATTTGAGTTTCCAAAGTCAGACCTCCCATTCTTTTGTAGCTACAGTAAATCCATTGAAGAGAGTCCAGGCAGTGCTGTGTTGTGTGCTTCCCATTCATCTGTGCTGTGAATGCTGGCTTACAGACGGATGCTCTATTGCGATCATTTCTGTGAGAGAGAGGCTCTCAGTTGCGGCTCACAGCTGTCAGCAGGACCACACAGTCAACAAATCCACATCAGTCTCTGCTCACCAGCAATAAACTGCCCAGAGACCTCAAGGAGCGCTTTTTTTTGACAAATGTTTAGTACACACTAAATGATGTCATTCCAAGACTCGAACCCAGTCGTTAAGTCTCAGTTGCTGGTTTCCATAATGGAAAGTATTGCACTGCAAGAAGGGGGAAAGTTTACAAAACAGGCCTTTTTTAACAAGATTGTTCAGTAGCTCAGCTTCAGTTCATGTCTGATCTGGTGATCTAACGCATGATAATCCTGACAATAATCTGCTGAGTAGCAAGTGCACAGTGGCTCATACTTTTTTCTTGTTTTATATATATATATATATATATACAGGGGTTGGACAATGAAACTGAAACACTCGGCAATATAGTATTGGAGGTTTCATGGCTATATTTGCGCTGTCTGGTGCCCAATCTTCACTTATTGTACATTACACCAGTTAGAGCAGAGTGTAAAGTTTCATTATGTGCACCCAATGGTTCAAACATTGTACCTTGAAGGTAGTGCTCTGTATCAGGATAATAATGCACCAATACACACAGCAAGACTGGTGACAGACTGGTTTAATGAACATGAAAATTAAGTTGAACATCTCCCATGGCCTGCATAGTCACCAGATCTGAATATTATTGAGCCACTTTGGGGTGTTTTGGAGGAGCGAGTCAGGAAACGTTTTCCCACATCAGCATCACATAGTGACCTGGCCACTGTTCTGCAAGAGGAAAATGGCTCAAAATCCCTCTGGCTGCTTTGCAGGACTTGTATTTGTCACTCCCACGATGAAATGATGTTGTATTGGCTGCAAAAGGAGGCCCAATATCATACTAATTGTGATCTAAAACCAGGTGTTTCAGTTTCATTGTCCAACCCCTGTATATATATAGGTAAGATTTTGGTAAGATTTTTAAAAGGTTTTTGAAAGAAGTTTCTTCTGTTCACCATTTGATCAAAAAAACATCAAAAACAGTAATATGAAATATTATTACAATTTAAAAACTGTTTTCTATCTGAAAATATTTAAAAATGTAATTAATTCCTGTGATGCAAAGCTGAATTTTGATCCTTCAGATATCATTCTAATATGCAGATTTGCTGCTCAAGGGGACAAATAAATAAATAAATAAATAATAAATAATGTCAAGTAACAGTTTTATATTATTTAGATATTATTTGTATAGTTTAATTTATATCATTTGTTATATTTAGTTTGTTATGTTAGTAGCTTTTTTAATTGCTTTAAGTTAAGGTTTTTTTTTTTAGATTTTTTAAAATATTAATTTTAGAATATTAATTTTGATGTTATTATTTTTATTTTTTATATAATTTAATTTTAAACAATATTATATTATTTTATTTTTATTTTTATTTTATATGTTTTATTACATTATTTTTTATATAATATTTATATTATATTATATATTTATTTATTTATTTTTATTTTTATGTTATTTCATTTTTTATGTTTTTTTTTTATATTTCCACTTTAATTGTACTTTTATTTGGTACTTTTTTTTTACTTAAGTTTTAGTAATATTGTATATTTTATAATTTTTGTCTATATTGTTTTTAATTTCATATATTATAATAAATGATATACATTTTTATATACATTTATTTTTTTAATATTATGTAATTTATATTATTTATGTACTTTTATTTATGCTATTTTTATAATTTAAATACTTTTTAATATTTTATTTCATTTCACTTTTATGTTTTTTATATTTCCACTTTAATTTTACTTTTATGTTTTACTTTTTTTCTTTTTTTTACTTATGTTTTAGTAATTTTGTTGTGTTTTTGTATATTTTATAATTTTTGTCTATATTGTTTTTAATTTTTATATATTATAATAAATGATATACATTTTTATATACATTTAATTTTTTAATATTATGTAATTTATATTATTTACTTACTTTTATTTATGCTATTTTTATAATTTAAATACTTTTTAATATTTTATTTCATTTCACTTTTATGTTTTTTATATTTCCACTTTAATTTTACTTTTATGTTTTACTTTCTTTCTTTTTTTTTACTTATGTTTTAGTAATTTTGTTGTGTTTTTATATATTTTATCATTTTTGTCTATATTGTTTTTATTCATTTTATATATTAAATGATATACATTTTTTTTTTATAAATTTACATTTTTAATATTACTTATATTTATACTGTTTTTATATTTGAAATACTTTTTTAAATATTTTATTTTATTTTACTAAGTGTTTATTTTATTTCAAATAACACACTAAAAAAAAAGTTGTTTCACAGACAATTTTTTTAATCAGTTCTTTTAGCATCATTGATATAGTATTATAGTTTTGGTTAATATTTATTTCATTTTAGCATATTAGCATGTTTTATATTTCCAATTTAATTTTACTTAAAGTTTTAGTAATATTGTTGTGTTTTTATATATATATATATATATTTTTTTTTATTATTATTTTTTGTCTGTATTGTTTTTATTAAATTTATATACTGTATATTATAATAAATTATACACACTTTTATATAGATTTACATTTTTAAATATTATTTATGTAATTTATGTTATTTATACATTTTTATATTTTAAGTATACGTTTTTTTTTATTCATTTTATTTCACTTAATGTTAATTTTATTTCAAATAACAAAAAAGTTGTATTTCACATACAAACGTTTTTATCAGGGTTATTTAGTATCACTGATATACCATTATACTTGTCATTAAGATTTTGCAATTTTAGAATTTAGGAATATATTATTATATATTTATAGTTTAATACTTTATAATAAACAATAATTTATTTTCTTTATACTTTATATATATATATAAGTAACTATGTAATAAGTGTCATAATGTAGGGTCAGCCAGTTATTATCAGGAAATGTTCTCTTACGAAAAGCTAATCATCCTCATCAGGGTTTATTTTCGTGATCATGACCGACTCACTGTACGTTATCACACATATTTATATGATGATTCACATTATAACAGTGTTGTGTAATATCAGTCACAGAGACCTGATGTCATCTCTTTTCCTATGAGATACCTTCAACATGTTTGTCAGCCGTAAATATTGACATAACAAAGATAACACTTGAAGCCACTGCTGCTACATCTTAATCTAAAATGAGAGGATTCTTAATTACATGTCCTTTTTTTACGACTTAAATGAGTGTATTCATCTGTTTTCGTTTGTAAAGCCAATGTATTGATGACAAAGTGAGCTGAATTGTCTGTCACCTGGATTATTCTTGCTGTATCCTGAGTGTGTGTCACACACAGCAGCGTCGATTGTTAATCACAGCAGCACATGTGACTCGAGGCCTCCCGCTCACTTCCTATTGTTCTGACATCACAAAGGCTTTGGGGGCAGCAGGAATCAGGAACGCCATTATTATGTCTGCGCTGATGAAAGACCACTTGTACATTCAGACTGAGGGGAGACTGAAATTGTGTTGGTAAAAAGTTTTAGTTCAATGTTTTACACACAACATTATTATCCGTGATATTTTAGAATCATTTATATACTGCTATAGTTGTGACTGTTTTGAATGTTTTTTATATAATTTTTTACTTAATTATTTGTATAGCACTTTATACAATATAGATTTTTTCAAATCAGTTATTTTTATTCATTTTATATATCCTACATATTTTTAAAATACATTTTCATTTATTCTAGTTCTATTATATTATATTATATTATATTACTGACATAAAACAGTAATATTTTGAAATATTTTTTACAATTTAAAATCTGAAAATATTTTAAAATGTAATTTATCACTGTGATTAATGCTGAATTTTTAGGATGAACAGGATTCTGATAAATAGAAGGGATATGAAATATAGAAATCATTTGCAACGTAATAACTTTCTTTATTGTCAGTGTTAATATTTGAATTTAATGCATCCTAAATTCTCATATTCATATATATATATATATATATATATATATATATATATATATATATATAAAGCAACCATTTTATATTATTTATATAATTTACTGTATATTTATTATATAGGTTAATTTATATAATTTATTATATTTAGTATGTTAATTTATTAGCTAAGTAACTGAAATAAAATGTATATATATATTTTGTATTTTATTTCAAATAACAAAAATATTGTGTTTACACAGAAAATTTTTATCAGTGCTATTTTATGACCATTGATATATTATTACAGTTTAGGTTAATATTTATTTAATTTTAATTTAAATGTTTTTTTTTTTTTTTTTTTTAATAGTTTCACTTTAATTTTAGCTATAGTTTTAGTAATATTGTCGTTTTTTATATATTGTATTATTTTTGTCTATATTGTTTTATTCATTTTTATATTATAATAAATTATTTAAAAAAATATATAAATATAAAATTTTAATGTATTCATTATTTTTACTTTATTTTATTATTTTAGTTTATTATTTTTTTAGTTATTTTTTTATATATTATTAATAAGTTATAATAAATTATTATTTCTTTATTTATACTTGTTTGTATATAAGTAACTATGTAATAAGTGTACATATCCTACATATTGTTTAAACAAATTAAAAATTGTTCTAGTAAGTTTTAGATACAGTATTATAGTACTTTAACTAAACTAATTGAAAACGAGAAAAGTTTGCTTTGTAAACTAACTGACATTTTTTTGTGTTATATTATATTATATTATATATTTTTTCATTTCAGTTAGTATTTATTTAGTAAACGTGTTTACACAAAACTCTTATCAATGTTATTTTAGTAACACTGATATACTATTACAGCTTTGATTAATATTTATTTTAATTTTTATGTTTACAAGTATTTTATTTTTTCACCTTAATTTTAGTTAAAGTTTTAGTATTGTTGTAGTGTGTTTTTGTTGTTTTTTATTATTATTTTATATATATATTAATTGATTTTCATGTATTAGTTTTACAGTTTATTTAGTTTTAGTTATTTTAATACATCAAGCTGAAATGACAAAAGTTGTTTTGGCAACTAGCTGAAATAAAATAAAAAATAAAAAATATTTTTCTTTTTAGTGTACACTTATTTTATTTTAAGTAATGATTTTTTTTCATACACAAACGTTTTTAATTTAGTTTTACAGTTAATTTATATATATATTATTTTTTAATATTTATTTATATATTAATATGTTATTTATTTTGTTTGTATGTGTTTTATTTCAAGTAAAGAAAATGTTTTTTTTAATGGTTTCTGTTTTAGTTAAGTATTATAATCAGATTCTTATCTACTCTGAATTATCTCCATTGCGGTTCATCAGATCTGGATGATGGTTTTGTGATGCTGTTACGAATCAATGACAGCAAACGCTCATCATTAGTGCGGTGTCTTTGTTTGCGCTGCTCAGATTAGCCTCTCTGAGGAGGAAATGACAGGTTTGTTCATTTAAACGTGCTTCACCAGTATCCAGCTGATCTGCATGAGTTTACAAACAATTTAATCTTGGCCATCCAGTCCAACTAGATAAGTTTGTCATGTCTCTCTGATAGTTGCACTTCCTAATAAGCCAGTTTTGCAGTGGTGATAAATGCCAGCGTCCCGAGCGTTAGCTGGGAGGGGGTTGTGCTGTTCCCCTGAGGATAATATCAAGCCAAATGGCCAGTCAGCCAATAATGATGGACGAAAAGTAGGGCAGAAGGCATCAGCACAACGTTTGGAGAAAGAAAAGCTACTCACTGATTAGGTGACACAAACAACTTTTAGATAATCACACACAAAAACGTGACAGATAAAAAGAGTTGAGTAAACATAGATAGATAGATAGATAGATAGATAGATAGATATTAACTCAATTAACATTATACATTATTATTCAAATAAACATTCACTGAAATGAAATATAGAATATTATATAATATATATAATATACTGACGAATGTCATAAAGACTTGAGGGTGGATTCTGTCAATAAAATAAAATAAAATAAAATAAAATTAAATTAAATAATAAATAAAATTAATTAAAAATAAAAATCTATCTCTAATTCTATTATTTTTATATCAATATTATTTTAATTGCTGTTATCTTAAGTTTTGGTTTTTGCAGTAGTGGTATCATTACTGATAAAACCAATGTTTAAATGATAAATAAATAGTAATAACATATATATATGTATATATATATATATATATATATATATATATATATATATATATATATATATATATATATATATATATATATATATATATACACTACTGTTCAAAAGTTTGGGGTCAGTACATTTTTATTGTTTCTTTTTTTTTTTTTTTTAAGAAATTAATACTTTTATTCACCAAGGATATATTAAGTTAATAATTAAAAGTTTATTAAAAGTTAATAATAAATAATTTACATTGTTATAAAATATTTATATTTTGAATAAACACTGTACTTTTAAAACTTGTTATTCATGAAAGAATCCTGAAAAAAAAAAATTACAGGTTCCAAAAAATATTTGGCAGCACAACTGTTGATATTATCCAACATTGATCATTCTAATAATAAATCTGCATATTAGAATGATTTCTGAAGAATCATGTGACACTTAAGACTGGAGTAACAGCTGATAAAAATTCAGCTTTTCATCACAGGAATAAATTCTATTTTAAAGCAAACATTTTGCAATATTACTGTTTTTTTTCTATATTTTTAATCAAATAAATGCAGCCTTGATGAGCATAAGAGACTACTTTAAAGACTATTACAAGTCTTACTGACCCCAAACTTTTGAACGGTAGTGTATATATATATATATATATATATATATATATGTGTGTGTGTGTGTTTGTGTGTGTGTGTGTGCGTGGTGTGTGGTGGTATCATTATTGATTTTAATTGTTTAAACCAATGTTTGAATGATAAATAAACAGTAATAATAATAATAATAATAATAATAAAATGATATGTCAAGTGACTGTTTTAGATTTTTATATAATTTAATTTACATTATGTATTATATTTACATTTAGTTATCTTACTAGCTAACTAGCTGAAATAAGTTTTTTTATATTTTATATTTTATTTTTATATTTTATTTTATTAAAAAAAAAATGTTTCACAGACAAAATTTTTGATCACGTTATTGAAATACTACTATAGTTTTGGTTAATATTTATTTAATTTTTATGTGTTTTTTTATATTTTCACTTTAATTTTGCTTAAAGTTTTAATAATATTGTTATGTTTTTTTTTAAATGGTATGATTTTTGTAGATATTGTTTTTATTAATTATATATATATATATTATAATGAATTATATACATTTTTATATATAAATTGTATTACTTATGTAAAATAATTAAAAAATATTTAGCTCTATTTCTATTGTTTTTATATCAATATTATTAGAATTGCAAAGTTATCTTTAATTATTGTTTTTGCAGTGGTTGATTGTAATTGTTTAAACCAATGCTTAATTGAGAAATAAAATAAAATAAAAACTAGCTCTGATTCTATTATTATTTTTTTTAAATGTACTTATTTGCTGTAAGTTCTGCATTACAGCTGCCAACATAACAGCACAGCTTAGCAAACAGAATACACTGATGAAAATGGAATTCATTAAGAGCATGTACTGTGTGTGTGTGTGTGTGTGTGTGAGAGTGTGTATTGAGCAGACGGCACACATGTGTGATGCTCTGAGTGGATTGTGAAGTTTGCTGAAGCCTGGTTTTGTCTTGATGTGTCAGGAGCAGCTGACTGCATTGTTCTGCCTCCATTGCTCACTGTTGGGAATCAGCCCTATACAAATGTGTTTCTCCCATTAATGCAAAGATTGTCATAAATATTGTCATAAAAATTATTATTATCTCCCATGCATGAGGAATGTGCACAAAATAAAATAATAAAAAATAAACATTAAATAATAAAATTGAATAAAAAATTAATTTAAAATGAATTAATTTTTGCTTTTTATGGTGGTGGTGGTGGTATCATTATTGGTTTATTTGTGTAAACCATTGTTGGAATGATATAAAACTAAATAAAACCTAGCTCTAATTCTATTATTTTATATCAAAATTATTTTAATTGCAAAGTAGTTATCTTTAACCAAAAGAATTTGCAGTGGTGGTATCATTATTAAATGTATTTGTTTAAACCATTGTTTAAATAGTAAAAAATAATATAATAAAAGAAAAGAATAAAATCAAATTGTTTAAACTGCAGTTTAAATGTTAAGCAAATAGTTGAAAACCACTGTTTACATAATAAATAAATTACTGAATATAAATTACTTCCTGCTTCCTGTTTGGCAGAAGGAAATACATTTATAGATCAAAACAACACCCAACACACCTCTCCTCCCAAAAATGAACCATGAACTATTCATCGATTTACAAGTAAAGAAATGAATAAATACAAATAAATGTGTTTATTTCACATTTATAAATAAATAAATATGTTTCAAAAAATATGTTTTTTTCTATAAAAACAATTTACTGTATATTTTTATTTATGATTTGTTGATTAGATTTAGTTGGTTACAGGGCTTGCTGAGAAGAAGAAGAACAACAACAACAAGAAAAAGACTTAGATCATATTTACCATAGAGTTTAATCTTTCTACAAATCAGCTTGTGTCAGGCAAGCATTCTAACTTTCATTTTTATTACACCAAGGTTAACTATTTGTGCCTTCTGCATAAGTGATTTTGAAGGTGCTGGGTTTTTACCAATAAACAGAAGTGAATGGGCAGAATGTTACTGTTAGGGCTCTTTTGTCCTGCAAATGCAGGAAATCTTGGAGCTTTTGAAATGGAAACACGCGGCTTGCCGTGATGCGAGACAGACAGCGGGGGAAACGTTCCTCACTGTGTACACACTCACTTCAGCTTCACACCTCATCCTGCTTAGTATGACTTTTCAAGAAGTTTGTTTTAGTGAGGGCGGATTCTTCTGAAATCAACTCCCCTACATACAGTTTATGAGATGGCAGAAGTCGGGAAAACACCTTTGAAATAACTTCCTGTCTGTTCAAAGGGAGAATACAATTTCCCCAATGATGGACTGTGAGAAATTAAAAATATGCCTGACATGACCTATCAGAAATAATTAAACAGAGCAGTGCTTCTCAACAAACGGTGCGTCTCAGACAACAGGAAAATACAATGCTATAATAATGATCAGATTCTAGGATATATACAAGTTCAATAAAACAAAATAAAAACATAAGAAAGCTGAAAAGGGTAGTTGGAACATTTTATTTCATTTTGTTTCAGTTCCTTTTTAGGGAAAGCAAACAAAGCAATATGACGTGTGTAATGTGGATGACACTTGTAGCAGATTAAATGTGGTGATGGGGAGTTCTGAGTCACACTTTCCTTTTTTTTTAAGTGACTTGATTCATTTATAAAGAAAAATGATTAATATATCCTCTGTAATACGAGTAAAAATTTGCATATTTCTGGTGTGGAGTTATGAAGGAGTAATAGGGCTGTACACATGGAGCTGTAAGAGTATTTAAGATAAAAAGAGGTTGGAAAACATGGTTTAATGTGAAATCTGGGTTCTGGAGCAAAAACAGTTGAGAACCACCGGTGTAGAGACACCTTGTGGTAGAACGAGGAGTTTTACCAGAGAGATTTCATAAATCACATCAAATAAAATAAAAAAAGTGAAGAAAAGCAATATATATATATATATATATTTTATTACATATTTATATGGTAGAACAAAGATTTTTTTTTTTTAATAAAATAAAATAAAAAGTGATAAAGAAGAGGATTTCTTTATTTAATATATATTTATATGGTAGAACGAGGAACAAAAAGTTTTTATATAAAATTAAATTAAATTAAAACAAAATAAGAAGTGATAAAGAAGAGGATTTCTTTATTTAATATATGTGTATATGGTAGAACAATGAACAAAAAGTTTTTAAATAAAATAAATTAAAAAGTGATGAATAAGAGGAATAGGCCTAATTTTTACTTAATACATTTATGTTGTAGAACCAAAGAGTTAAAGAGTTTCATCAGTTTGCATACAGTAAACAAAATGACCACATAAGACATAAGTGAAACAAGTGAAGCAGTTTCGATATATATAAAACAGAATATTAAAAAAAAAAAATGTTTAATGTGGGAAGTTAAAAGTACAATTCATTTCAAAATAAAAGTTCTGTCATCATTTACTCACTCTCGAGGGCGAAGGTTTTTATTTTGACATTGGTGGAGACATCCAATAACCTAACATTTTCGCATTTAGACTTTTGAATTTTTCATGTTGTCTAAAGTTTATTGCTGTTATTATGTTTTACTGTTATTGTGATTATGTAAAACCAGCAACAATACAGCAGCAGTTTTATAAAGCTGTTTTCTTTGGATCTGAATCAAATGATTCGCGAATCCTCTCCAAAGTTCCGATCAAATTCAAATGATTCGCGATCCGCCTTCCGATTTGAATTACGTGATTCGCGAATTCTATGGGGTTATTTTTGTGTCTTTATTATTCAAACAAAAATACTGTGTTTGAGAGTAAAACTAAGTATTTTGTAATTAAAAAATAAAAGTTTGCAAAAAAAGTCTTCTTAAATCTCAAAAATAAAGAAATTGATAACAAAAGTATTTGCAGTGCATGTACTTTTCTTTACAATCTTTATTTTTCTTTGCGCACTTCAAACACTTTTCATCGCGAAACCACAAGTTTTGCTCTCCTTTCTGCTTTCTTTTTTTGCGAGTCTAAAATTTTTGTTTGCGAGTTAAAAAGTTTTGCTTGCGAGTAAGCTGTATCTCAGTGGGCGGTCTCTACCTACCAGGATGAAAGGCCTTTTTCTATTGGTCACTCTCGATTGAAGTGACCACGCCCACTACGTTGTGCCGCCAGGCGCCAGTCTGACTGAGGAGCGAGCGAGGTTCAGCCATGGCGAACAACAGCAACAACAGGTCGTTTACTGGGTGAGATAACCAAGTGACCATCTGACGCACGGAAGCCACTGGTGCATGCCACTGCTCAGTGCCAGTGACACATACGGTTTTCTTTGACATATGCCGATGGACTGTGTCACTGCTGAAAGTGTCACTGCTCCTGCACCTTCCGCGTGTCAAATGCCATGTCACTTAATGTTAATACCGCTACTGTATGACTCTTGCATGTCATAATGGTCTTTACCTTGATTACAATCGTCATCCGAGTCATCTCGTGCCCCTCTATTTAACGGTATCGCCGAACTACAGGCGGGCTTATCTAACGTTACGTATTTAAATATGTGAGCATGAGAAGATAGACTACATAAGTTCACTTGTCACTGAGTTTAAGACGTTAACTTGGTTATCTCACCCAGTAAACGACCTGTTGTTGCTGTTGTTCGCCATGGCTGAACCTCGCTCGCTCCTCAGTCAGACTGGCGCCTGGCGGCACAACGTAGTGGGCGTGGTCACTTCAATCGAGAGTGACCAATAGAAAAAGGCCTTTCATCCTGGTAGGTAGAGACCGCCCACTGAGATACAGCTTACTCGCAAGCAAAACTTTTTAACTCGCAAACAAAAATTTTAGACTCGCAAAAAAAGAAAGCAGAAAGGAGAGCAAAACTTGTGGTTTCGCGATGAAAAGTGTTTGAAGTGCGCAAAGAAAAATAAAGATTGTAAAGAAAAGTACATGCACTGCAAATACTTTTGTTATCAATTTCTTTATTTTTGAGATTTAAGAAGACTTTTTTTGCAAACTTTTATTTTTTAATTACAAAATACTTAGTTTTACTCTCAAACACAGTATTTTTGTTTGAATAATAAAGACACAAAAATAACCCCATAGAATTCGCTCCTAAATCCCGGGCTGAATCAAATGATTCGCGATCCGTGCTCCGAAGTCCCGAACTGAAACAAATTATTCGCAAACCCGCTCCAAAATCTCGATCTAAATCAAATGATTTGCGATGTGCGCTCTTAAGTCCAAATCTGAATAATGATTCGCAAACCCGATCGATGTTAAGTTCTGATATGAATAAAAAGATTTGCTAACCTGCTCTGAAGTTCCGATCAAATTCAAATGATTCGCGTTTCGCGTTCCGATTTGAATCACGTGATTCGCGAACCCGCTCCAAAATCCCTATCTAAATCAAATAATTCGTGTTCTGTGCTCCTAAGTCTCAATCTGAATAATGATTCGCGAACCATCATTTCAAATCAGGACTTCGGAGCACGTAACACGACTCTTTCAATTCGCGAAATGATTCGTAAACCCGATCGATCCAAAGTTCTGAAGTTCCGATCCACATCTAATGATTCGCGATCGCGCTCTGAAGTCCTGATCTGAATCAAATGATTCGCGATACGCGAACAGTGAATCATTTTGCGACGCAATGGTTTAACTGATTCGGAGTTTTGAAAATCTCAGTTTCACCCGTCACTACGTGCTTTTTAAAACAAGCGATGTCTAAAGTCGATAATGAACGGCTCTTTTAACCATTGTTTTGTTTTTGTTTTTTGCTAGTGAATCGAGTTTGAGTTTGAATCAATCAGAGCGGTTCCAGCGTAGATGACACACTCGATTGAATTGGTTTGTCTCTTCTTCCGCTATTTGCGCCTTTAACCACGTTTAAACGACACTGTCAGCACCACTGACTTAGCTCGCTAGAGTTGTGACACTGACTGAAATAAGCGACTGAATTATGTTTGCAAATAAAGCATCCATATTTCCATTCTGAAGATGAACTGCTTTCCAAAACATCCAGAAAAAATATGTGAACATATTAAGGTGAGGTAACCGGTTTACTGCTTGTTTAAGCACTCGATTAATATGACGAGCTGCACCTCAAAATACCTGTTAGATGGAAACATTGTGCATTATGATCACGTTTGTAGCTTAATTCACTATATATAAAATAGTTTGACCACTGCAATTCAGTTGATGACAGTTCAATAAGAAATCAGTTGAAAGCATCCAGTCATCTCATAGCACTGAAGTGAATGTTAAACATTTAAGTATATATTGTATTATAAAATAATTGTAATTTGAGAAATTATTATAACACTTCTCACCGCAGTTTCATGTCATCTAAAGTATGTTATTGTAGCCAACATAGGCCCTACTCATAATTAACAAAGAGATATTTTTATGTTTGTTGCATATTCATAACTACACAATTTTGATTATGTAAAACAAGCAACACTACAGCAGCATTAGAGCACTTAGGCTGTATATCATTTTATTTCAATATTAAAAATGAACTGGACCAGTGACGATTCTTTAGTGGTCTTCAGCCCTCATTTTCATTTGTGTAAGATTAGGGGTCTCAGAGATATCACATCTCTCTCAGAGAAACGTTCATGACAGTTATGAGAGCGGTCATGAGTCTGCTGGACAATGGCAGCCCTGTTTAGCCTCCCTCTGTCAGCAGCTCTCCTTAATATATAAATACTTGAAGGTAGCACACCTAACAAATCCTACTCAAGCACTACCAAAAAAGCTGGAACTCTATAGCTAACATAGCTGCATATGTCTATGCGAAGAGTGTTTATCTAAATGTTTCTTGAGCAGCAAATCAGCCTATTAGAATGATTCTGAAGGATCACGTGACACTGAAGACTGGAGTAATGATGCTGAAAATTCAGCAATAAATTACAGAAAACAGCTACTTTAAATTGTAATAATATTTCACAGTATTACTGTTTTTACTGTATTTTTAATCAAATAAATACAATCTTGGTGAGCAGAAGATACTTCTTTGAGAAACATTAAAAAAAAATCTTACCAACCCCAAATTTTTGGGTTTATTAATATGTTGGGATAAAACAGATAATTGTGGAAAAGAATAATGAAGAATTAAGACTCTGGGAAGGCCTCGGCCCCCTGAGGCTTTAGGAATCTGATCCAGACTCTGATCTCTCTGTCTGTCGACGGTGACACACATTAGTGCTGACAAGGCTCCTCCAGCCAACCCCTTTCCAGCCCCAAACCCGTGATCCCACATACACACACAGATGCGCCTGCGCGGGAAAAACAAGCATGCAGCAGCACACTGCACTCACAATAATACTGAGAATGCTGTGCATCTTTTGTCACTTGTTAGTTGTTTTCCAAATTTCTGTTGCCCTGTAGGCGGTCCTGCCACACGCTCTCTTTGGAAATCAGACTTAACAAAGTAGACTATTATAATTAGCTGTAAACAAAATCATATTTCATATTTATGTGTGTGCGTGTGTGTGTGTTAAATTATATAATACATTTTTTTCCTGGCCAAAATATATATTTTAAATATGTGACCCTGGACCACAAAACCAGTCATAAGAGAATAAATAATCTTTCCATTGATGTATGGTTTGTTAGGATAGGACAATATTAGGCTGAGATACAACTATTTGAAAATTTGGAATCTGAGGGTGCAAAGAAAAAAAAAAAAATATTGAGAAAATCACCTTTAAAGTTATTCAAATTAAGTTCTTAGCAATGCATATTACTAATCAGACATTAGGTTTTGATATTTTTAAGGTAGAACATTTATAAAATATCTTCATGGAACTTGATCTTTACTTAATACCCTAATGATTTTTGGCATAAAAGAAAAAATGATCATTTTGACCCATACAATGTATTATTGGGTATTGCTACAAATATACCCATGCTACTTATGACTTATTTTGTGGTTCAGGGTTACATAGATGCTAAATTATTGTTGCAATTAGTGAAGCTCAATATATTAAATATATAAGAAAAATTCAGATACCAAAATGTATTTTAAAACATATTTCAAAGGCAAAAAAAAATACATTTCTAATCATTGAGTAGCCTACATTTAGGTTAAATCTTTATTATTTGTGACATGTGAATGTCTTTTATTAAACTGAAATATATAGGGGGCAAAATACAGGCTATTTTAAATGCTTAAAAAAAAAAAAAAAAAAAAAAAAAAAAAAAAAAAATATATATATATATATGTATAATATTTTCAAATACAAAAAAAATAAATATATTGAAACATGTTTTAGCAAATTTGTTTGTTTTTTTTGGCCTTTTTATATTTAAATTTTCATTATTTTATTTTATTTTTTATTTTATTTTTGCGCCATCTGGAAACCTAACATAGTGGTTTTACACCTATAAACACTTCACACATTTTTTTCTGAACATTTAAAAAAAAAAAAAAACATTTCTAATTATTGAATAGCCGACATTTAGGTAAAATTTTTATTGTATGTTACGTGTAAACGCCTTTTATTAAACTGGAATATATAGAGGGCAAAATATAGCCTATTTTAAATGCTTTTAAAAAATAAATTTTTATTTTTGTAAACATATTTTCAAATATAAAAAAATGGCCAAATAAATATATTAGTAGAAGATATATTTACATAAAAAATTTGGAAACATATTTTAGCGAATGTATTTTTTGGCTTTTTATATTTCAATTTTACATTCTTTTATTTTATTTAGTTTTGTTTTATTTTATTTTTGCGCCATATGGAAACCTAACAGTGTGGATTTACACCTGTAAACACTTCACACATTTCTAAAAATGAAAAAATAAAAAAATACATTTCTAATCATCGAGTAGCCTACATTTAGGGTAAAACTTTATTATACGTGACACGTGAACGTCTCTTATTAAACTGAAATATATAGAGGGCAAAATATAGCCTATTTTAAATGCTTTCAAAAATACATTTTTATATTTTCAAATATAAAAAATGGCCAAATAAATATATTAGTAGAATATACAGTATATTTACATAAAAGATTTGGAAACATGTTTTAGTGATTTATTTATAAATACAGTCATACAAGTCAGAAGAGAAATGATTCTTTTATTTTTATAAATTGGTTAAATAGACAAAAATGCAACAAAGAAGATACAGAAAGTCTAAGATTCATGGATATAGTCTGAATTTTGAATTAGGCCCATCTACTTTTTACAAATGTAGAGAAAATTAGGAAGAAAATCATAAAACACATATGACTGCAGCAGAGAGTTGAATGTACATTGTATATTGCATAATTGTATACCACTTATTTATTTCATACTGTTCTAATAACAAAGTGATGCATTCGGAATAATAAGAAAGAAAATAAAACATTTAACTAGCTAAATTATTTTTAGTCTCCCCTGGTCAGAACTGGACTGCCAAGCAAATAAAAAGGCAATAATTATAATGCGTTTTAGTTAGTAAGTCAAGATTAATAAACAACTTTCTAAGTGGAAATGAAAACTGGGTTGAACTTAAATAACCAAGTACGTTGGTGTTCAATTTGATTGACATTGTGTGAAATAAATAATTAGATTTCTATAGATCTATTAAAGTGATTCAGACGTTTTGCACTTTAAGTAAAATATCAAATTGGCTTTGTAGGTTTCAGTGATTGAAATAAGCAAATGACAGGTCATTGTTTTCACAATCACAGAGTGTATGATTACATAAATAAATTCCTTTCACGTGCAAACACGCATGATGTTTGCTTTGGCCCGGTGAAAAGGCATCTTAAATGCAATGTGCAATGCATGTAAATAGCAATGCAATATGAGTGTAGTGTTAGTATAGTTAACATATACTTTACATTTTAACATGCACAGAAAAGGGAGTTGATCTTAAATGCAGGATTACATTTTCACTTTCACTTTTCCATCTCATACCACACCACGCAACTCTGACACGTTTCTCTGCGCGAAAACAACACAAGTTCCTCCCTCCGGTCATAAACACATATAGCACTTGCTTAACAGGGAATATCATTACACTTGCTTCTGCTTTCACTAAATGCATGGGGATTTAGATTATTGCTTGATATTTACTTTAAATTTGGGCCTTGCAATTCAGCATAAAACCTCCCAACTTTTGGTAAATATGTTCTTGTGCATGGCTGCCAATGGTTTTGGCACAGAAGAGCGATCAAAACAAAGGCAGGGTTTTATTTGGCCTTCTCGGGTGCCACAGGGTCCGTTTGCACTCCGGCATCAGAATGGCGTTTTTGGCCCTGTGAGACACACCAACGCATAACGTAACATTAGTGATCCTAACTTAAACTTAAAGAAACTGTGTTTTTTACTGCTCGTCCGTAGTTGTGCCTGAAGCAAAACCCGTCTGACAACCGGGCCTTTATTTGCAAAAGCAGATCTTGCTTCGACACGTCCTTTTAAGCGCAGCTTTGGTGAATTTGTGTGCTTTATTATCTGCAATCATTTAGTTGTCATCACTTTTTTGTCCGAGATAATTGACAGGGATGATCCCGCTTGAAATAACCATAATTGTGGATAGTTATGTTTATGTTACATGACAAAAATATTTTTTTTACTTATGAAAAACTTATGAAGAAGTGTTGCATTGCAACAAAGATTAGAATTACATATTTAGATTCATGCAATATTATTAGATTTCATGCAATAGTTAAATAACGTACAAAATGAGTATTAAACTTAAAATCTGCATTCATTTAAAATGTGGACTTGATTGAATAATCTAGATCGGTTGGTAATTGAGGCCATCTAGTGGTCATACACTGTAAATGTTGATTCTTGCACAACCTCAAAGATCACTGTTTTAAGATTAATAGCTAGCGATATCAAAACAATCAGGACGGTTAGACGTCGAACAGAATTACAAAACATTTCACTGTCAAGCTACATACAACTGAAGAGTTAAGCTACACAGATTGCAAATGCTCACACATTTGTTTTGGGTGGGATCCCTAGCTCTGGATAATCTCTGGGTTTCTACTTAACCAGGTTTTTGAAGAACAACTGGAGGGAGTTCCTCTTCTCCAGCTTGCGGGGCATGTTGGGCGAGGAGTTATCTGTGCTGTCGACCGATTTGTTGTCTGGGGCCGCTTGCGGTGCGGGAGCGGGGGGTTTCGGCTCCTCTTTGGCCTTCGCTGGTGGAGCGGCTTCTGCCACCGGAGGTGCAGCTGGAGTCTCCTTCTTGGGCTCTGGTGCCTTGTGTTGACAAAAAAACCAAATGGGGGTTACTGAGATGATTTTTTTTGTCCTTGTGCATGTATTTTATGTTATACACTCTTGTTCAAAAGTTCGGGGTCAGTACGTTTTTAAAGAAGTTACTGCTTTTATTCAGCAGGAATCCATTAAATTGATCGAAATTGACTTAAAATAAGTTTGTTCTTTTAAACATTAAATTTGTCAAAGAATGCTGAAAAAAAAAACAGCTGTTTTCAACATTAATAATAGCAGCACATCAGCATATTGTAATGATTTAAGTTGTTTTAAAATGGAATCATATTTTACAATATTACTGTAATGTTGAACAAGTAAATGCAGTCTTGCTGAGCATAAGAGACTTCTTTCAAAACATTCTAACATTTTGACCCAAACTTTTTATATATTATGTACTGTATGACCATATACTATTGTTAATTTAAAATGTAAGTATAAAACAACATTACATATATATGCATACATTTAATGTATTAATATATCAAGGAAGTCACAAAAATTGCAGCAAGTAATCAAATAAAGTAAATAAATTAGCAAATAAATTAACCCACACCTCAAAGGAACTGTCGCTACATGAAAGAAAGAAAGAAAATTGTTTGAAAGAAAGTTTAAAAAAGTTGTTTGAAAGTTTGAAAGAAACAGTTGTTTGAAAGAAAGTTTTAAGAAAGTTGTTTAAAACTAAGTTTAAAAGTTAGAAAGTTTAACAGAAAGTTTGAAAGAGTTTGAAAGAATGGAAAGAAAAGTTTGAAAGAAAAATTGAAAGTTTGAAAGATAGTTTGAAAATCTGAAAAAAGTTGTTGAAAGTAAAAAAGTTGGAAAAAAAGAAGGAAAGAAACGAAAGAAAAAATTTCAAAGAGAATTTGAAAAAGTTTGAAAGTAGGCTTGAAAGTTAGAAAGTTTAAAAGTTCAAAAAAAGTTGTTTGAAAGTAAGTTTGAAAGAAAGAAAGAACCCGAAAGAAAGAAAGAAAGAAAGAAAGAAATAACAAGAAAAAAGAAAGAAAGAAAGTTTGAAAGGGTTCAAAAGTTCAAAAAAGTTTGAAAGTAATTTTGAAAGTTAGAAAAAAGTTTAAGAAAGAAAGAAAAAAAAAGAAAAAAGAAAGTTACTTTAAAAAGTTTGAAAGAAAGAAAGAATTTTGAAAGTTAGAATGTTGGAAAGAAAGAAAGAATTTTGAACGTTTGAAAGAGTTCAAGAAAGAAAGTTCAAAAAAAGTTGTTTGAAAGTAAGTTTTAAAGCTGAAAAAAAAAAGAAATGAAAGAAAGTACGAAAAAAGTTTGCAAGAAAGTTTGAAAAATTTTAAAAGTACCATGGTTTGAAAGTTTGAAAGTAAGAAATAAATTTTGAAAGAATGACATTTTGAAAGAAAGTTTGAAAAAGTTTGAAAAAAGTTTGAAATCAAGTTTCAAAGTTAGAAAGTTTGACAGTTTGAACAGAAAGAAAGAAAGAATTTTGAAAGTATTTTGAAAAAGGATTTTGAAATTAAGTTTGAAAAAAGTATCAAATTTATACTAAAGTAAAGGATTTTAGTGTAAATGAATTATTCAGAATTCAGTCAGAGGCTACATTACATGATTAAATTGATTAATAACTGTGCCACTGATATTGTATCTGTGTTTTGACATCTTCTGGAGAACAGACACACAATCACACATACACACACATGTGTGTCAGGTCAGATGTGAAGTTGAGCAAAGCAGTGAAATGAGTCAGTCTGGTTAATGTCTGAAGGGTCTCGTATAGCGGCGTTTACCGCTGCAGCAGACATGAGGGAGATGCTGGTGGCAGCGCTGGACGCCGCTGCCTGGATCCTGCTGCTCACCTGGCCGAGCAGTACCTCAAATTCACACACAGCTGTTACTGCATGCAGAAACACATCTGATACACTCACACACACCTGCACTCCAACTCATCCGAGCTTTACCTTGGGTTTGAACAGGTTTCCAAAAGTGGATTTCTTCTCTAGTTTCTTCTCCTCTGGTTTTGGCGCTGGAGGTTCTTCGGGTTTGGCGGCGGCCTCCAGAGTGCTGCTTTTAGACGCGTCCACTTGCTGAGTCAGAGAAACATAAGAAAAGACTGTTTTGTACACAGTATACAGCAAATGAAGGAACAGTGAGAGGAATCAAGAAGATGGTCAATTGATCGAGAGGAAGCTTATGAATGAATCACCTTAACATTCTTTAAATAATATTCAACTATTGCATTTTTGTTTTCTTTCAGATTTTGATGTGTACATTGGACAAAAACTTTTTTTTTTCTTTTGGCACTTTCCGACATTAGGGTACCAAAAATAAATAAATAAATGTATATATAGTTTGCAAACCTATTAATAAAGCTTATTGTTAAACTAATTGTTTAACTGCATTAAAAATGTATAAATAAATTTATTTGTAAAAAAAAATAAATAAATACAATAATAAACTAAATTAAAAACAGAATAAAAATAATAAAAAAAATATATATTTGAATATATGCTAAATATATGTTGCAAAGAGTGATGAAATATACTTTTTAAATAGAAAAACATATTTAGTTTCAACATTTATATTTTTAATATTTTTTATACATTTCTAAATGCATTTCAGGGCCAAGAAAATAGATTTCCAGTCTTACAGTAGCGAACATTTAGGTTAAATATAAATGTGGATGGCCTACTAGAGATCAAAAATAGGTTTATAATGATTTAATAACGTTTAATATTTTTATATATTGCAATACTGCATTTTTTGAAGCATATATATATATATATATATATATATATATATATATATATATATATATATATATATATATATATATTTATTATTATTATTTTTTTTTTTTTCAAAAATATACAAAAATGGGCTAAAATATACTGATAGAAAAAAAAATGTTGTAATTATATTTTGAAACGTATTTTACTAAATATAGTTATGGCCATTATTATAGATTTTGAAACATTAAAAAATATATATATTTAAAAAAATATATTTAGCAAATTTATTTTTTTTGCCTTTTTGAATATTTTTGAAAATATATATATACTGATAGAAAAAATGTTTATGTACATTTTAAAACCATATTTTATCAAATATATTTTTGGCCATTATTTTATATTTTGAAATATATTAAAAATATATTTGAAAATGTATATTTTGCAAATATATTGTTTGCCTTTTTAAATATTTTTGAAAATATATTTTTTAAAGGTATAAATATATTTTCAAAAATATACCAAAAATGGCCAGAAAACATATATTGATAGAAAATATATTTATGTAAATAAATTAAAAATATATTTGAAAATATATAATTTTTGCTGTATGGAAAATTAAATGGAACTATTTACTTATTTAATAATTATTTAAAAATGTGCTTTCAAAAATTCAAAATAGGTAACAGGGTTGAAGCCTAAATCATTTAAAACATCGAACCAAATGTTTGTAGTAACCAATAAAATTCTATGCCCCATAAACTTATAACAGGCTTGAATGGCTGAACTTGATGAATACAATCAAAACTATAATTTGTGTAAAATTGACTGAGAATATTTGTGTCTGTTTTATATAATTGAAAAAGTTGGAGAGATGTTAAAAAAATACCATGCAACATTAGATAATAGTTCATCCAATATATCTTCACTCTTTATTAATGCAACACTGTTTATACCCTCTTCATAGAAAGTGCCAAGTGTGTAAGTGTAAATAGTAGATTAATGATTTTATTTAGGAAGACAGTCCCGTCACCGTGCAAAGAGACAATCGATCAGCTAAATGTATTTACCTGCACCTCAACCGGCTTTTTCTCTTCCACCACAACAGGCTGCAGGCAAGCACATACTGGCATTAATTTTGCAATAATCTACAATTCCCACAGCACTTTACACTGGCCGTTTATCCTAGCAGGGACAAATACTGAGTCACCGGTTACACAAAGCCTTTACAAGAGCCTCCGGTCGCTGAATAAATCTGATGTCAGTTATGAAGTGGTGGAATGGAGAGGCACATGGTTTAGTTGGCGTCTGTTGTGACATGAGGTAATGGCGGCTGTCAACATGATGTCACCATAATGGGCCTTCACTCATTCATTCATTATTTCCAATGAGTTTTGCGCTAATTGAATGACATAATGTATTATGCCTGCGTGTGAAAATATTGCAAACACATTTTATACCTTTGGATTATTACAGAGTCTAAAATTAACACTCGCCCAACGCCAAATGCGAATAAAAGTTCTAATAATACCAGAGAATGCAATATGGTTTAGCGTGATTATGAAATTGCAAATACTATGTATATATAAAACTGTAATCTGAAATCTGTGATCTTTTCACAGTAAATTCTGCTATTATTATTATTTATATTCAAACTATTATTATGAAATAATATAAATAATATTTTTATAATTGAATAATAATAATAATAATAATAATAATAATAATAATAATAATAATAGTTATTATTATACATTTAATAATATAACATTCATACATTTTGTGAAATACTTTACAGTTCCATAGTATTACAGTAATAGTTCTTATTGATTTGCTTTTTATAATTGGATTAAATACTACTACTACTACTAATTATTATTTTTTATGTTTATTATTATTATTATTATTTTAAAATCAAATAATTAAAAAGTAAAACATTCTAGTGGTAACTTTAAAACATCAAAACATCAACATTCTAGTGATATCTTAAATAATCATAATAATAATTTTTATTATTAATATTTAAATCATCATTAAATATTTTACAATTTAATAATATTATAGTGATTTGTGATTAAAATTTTTATGTAATTATTATTATTATTATTATATACATTACAATTGTTATAAAATATTTCACAATTCAATATATTATAGCGGTATTTTAATTTATTTAACTTTATAATAATATTAAATAATAATAATAATAATAATAATAATAATAATAATAATAATAATAATAATATATTATATTTACAATATATATTTATATATATTTTACAATTCAATAGTATTATAGTGAATTGTGATTATAATTTTTGTTATAATGTGATTATTATTATTATTAATAATATAAAATATTTTATAATTCAATATATTATAGTGATATTTTAAATGGATTCAATAATTGGATTAAATAATATTATTAATAATAATAACAATAATAATAATATTATAATCAAATCATCACTAAATATTTTACAATTCAATAGTATTACAGTAATTTGTGATTTAGTAATTTATAGTAATTTAATTGATAATTATTGTAATGTAATAATATTAATAATAACAATAATAATATATATGTTATAAATAATATTACATTATATATATATATATATATATTTCAAATTATTATCTTACAAATATTTTCCAGTTCAAAATATTAAAGCAATACTTTTTAAATAAAATATGAATGAATGAATAAATAAATAAATAAATAAATAAATAAATAAATAATAATAATATTGTTATTATTATTAACAGTTTCTCCAATTGGTTCTGCCTGTTTTATTTATTTATTTATTTGTTTGTTCGTTTTTAATGAAATAATACACATACAGTTTCATGGCCTTAAAAATTATTTATGACCAGTGAATTTTGCCATTTACTGGTGTGGCAAAATGTTCGTTTTAGGCTCTGATTACAGCTCTCCCACACAAAAGGCAAAATAACAGTAGCTCTTTGTATTAATTATTAATTATTGCATGTCTTAAGTTAACAGTAATGGGTCAGTTCAGTTAATATCAGAGCAGCCTGTGCTTGTCATCATTTACCACTCCTGACGTCTTAGCTCTGGCTCCACTGCTTGTCGCCGCCTGAACTTTTGACACCACCTTGCCTAGCAACACCTCAAATTCACATTACTGTGTTATGGTGTGCCACATACGCTACATACAGATTTAACATGTACAATAAGAGTCCAAGTGTCACTGCAGAACCAAAGAGAAAGGCTTTATTAATGTGCTTTATTGTTCCTGCTGTCTTACCTTTGGACGGAAGAGTTTGCTTAATGCACTGTCTTTAGTTTTGCTCTTGGCAGATCCCTCTGCTTTTGTTGCAGCTGCCGTCGCTGCTTTTGTTGCAGACGTTTCCTCTTTCTTTACCGCCGGCTCTGCTTTGCTTTCCATCTTAGGTGGTGCTGGGGGAGGAGGAGGAGGTGCCTTGGGTGCTTCCTGTACCTTTGAAAGGAGTGCAGTTTGTTTTATTTCAAGCACAACACAGCAGGTGGTTTACATTTTTTATTTATTCATCTAGAATTCTTCATTGTCAACAAAGCACCTCTCAAAACCAAATCTCTTTCTCAGCAGGTTTCTTGTGGCGTTATTGTTTGGCTTATGGTGTTAAAATGTGATTATAAAAATGATGCAAAAGGTGGAAATATTACAAAAGCAATAAAATACGTAATGCAAATGAAATGGCTCACATTTGCTGATGGTGCTGGTGGGGTTTCTTTCTGTGACTGAAGAACAAACATTCAGACAATAAATACCAAGCATCATCTGTATTAAGGACAATAATCACGCTTTAATTTTTTGCAAATAAATCTGAGCTTAAATTTTTTATTCTATTTAGACATAAAGTGTACTTTGTTATATTCATTTATTCATAAATATATAAATCATGCTTAGATAAATAAGTAAAACATTGATTGTCTTATTTATTTATTCATAAATGTATAAATAACATTAACCATCCCTAGTCAGAAAAATAAATAAAGAAATATATAATTGCATTTTATGCTTATTTTATATGTATTTATTTATTTGCTTTATATTTATTTAGGACAATAATCTTACATGAGTTTTTTTTTCTTAAATATATTTAAGCTTGAATAATTTATTTATTGAGACATAAATTGTACTTCTTTATATTTATGTATTTATAAATATATCAATTATGCTTTGATAAATATGTAAAACAATAGATTAATCAAATACATCTAAGCTTGAATTATTTATTTATTTAGACAAATTGTATTTCTTTATATTGAGTTTATTTGTAAATATATAAATCATGCCTAGATAAATAATATTAATATTAGAAATAATATAATGACAATAATCAATTCAATCATTAAAAATTAGAGTAGTATAGAATCAATACATCAATACAATTCATATTTTTCTATTTATTTATTAATTAATTTATTCATTCATTCATTTATGTATAATGAATTAACCACCCTTAGACAGAAAAATAAATCAATAAATGCATTTTATATTTATTTTATATGTATTTATATGCATTAGTTTTATATTTATTTAGGACAAGCAATTCACAAGTTTTTTTGTTGTTGTTGTTGTTGTTTTTTATATATAAATCTAAGCTTGAATTATTTATTTATTTAGACATAAATTGTTTTTCTATATATAAATATAGAAATCATGTGTAGATAAATAACAATAAATAAATACATAAATCTTCCATATTTTTCTATTTATATATTTATTCATAAATGTATAATTGTATTAACCATCCTTAACATAAACATAAATAAATAAATAAATAATTGCATTTTATAGTTATTTTATGTGTTTATTTATTTTATATTAATTTATTCATAAATGTATAATACATTCTTAAATAAATAATGCACGCTTAGATAAATAATCAATCAATCAGTGCACTTTTTTAATTTGTAAAAATATCATAAAATATCGTACATTTGTAAAAAAAAAAAAAAAAAAAAAAAAAGGATGTTTAAATAAATAGTAATAAGTTAATAAATTTTGTATTTATTTATATTGGTTGTTAAAATGTGTTAAATGTATTTATTTTATATCTATTTATTCATAAATATATAAATAAAGCCAGCTTAAATAAACATTTTATTTATTTATTTATTTATACATACATTTATTAATAAATCATTCTTGAATCAATAAATCTATCTATCAATGTACTGTTTATTTTATATGTATTTATTCATAACTTGGTTAAAAATGTCAAATATTATACATTTGTAAAAACAACATGCTTAAATAAATACTTTAAAAAGTTAATACATTTTACATTTATTTTATATCTATTTATTCCAAATGTTATAAATAAAGCAAGCTTAAATAAATAAATATTATAATTATTTTATATTTTTTAATATATGTATTAATAAAGCATTTTTGAATGAATGAATAAATGAATGAATGAAAGAATGAATGAATGAATGAATGAATGAATGAATGAAGATAAACAGAATTTGGGCTGTCACATTAAAAATGTTCAGCCCTATAATAATCAATAAAACAATCCTATGCAGAAATAAAAACCTTAAGCAGAAAGTATGATAGAGGTACTGTAAACTGCTCTTATTAAAACATTATAATATTAGAAATAATATTACGACAATAATCTCACTCATTAAAAATTATAATATAATATAATATAATATAATATAATAT